>WWET01005064.1:4420-18324 GCA_011038615.1 Limnodynastes dumerilii
AACCTCTGGCGATTTAATAGGAAAATCGCCTTTAGTAAATCTGAGATTTCAAAATCGCCACAAAAAAATAGCAAACAGTGGCAATTTTGACAATCTCGAGTTTAGTAAATCTTGCCCCAGACTGTCCTGTTTGAGACTCTGCCTGTCAGCCCTGTCTAGGACTCCTGTGTTTGCAGTGTCTATCTGGAGTTTTCTTTCCTGCCTTGCCTTGAACTCTGTCCTATTTGAAAACCATTCTGGTTCACTGTTTAGTAAACATCCCAGCACCTAGCCTTGGTTCACTTTTGACCCTGCGCCTGCTCCCTGTGTGATGCACGTGGATTCTGTGGTCAGCTGCATGCAGCTGTGTGTTTGTGCTGTCGGTAGACTGACGGTAAGATCTTTAGTGAGTATTACTGTGGTTCTTAGTAGTGGTATCCACACTGTTTGTATAGCTGCTTGTTGGTACTATTGGCTTGCCCTGTTAAGTCTTGGTGTGTAGTTCTGAGGTTTACCTTGGTATCACCTGTTAGACTTCTGCTGTGACTAGTAGTGCTTCTCTGTGGTTTGTTTGCTATTGCCAGCTTGTCTGGTAATTTAGTGCAGTAGTAGGGACGCTTGTGGTGTAAGGTTTGTGTCAGTAGATATTCCAGAGTCTTCTGGTAACTGTGCAAGCTTTTCACCTTGAAAAAGAGTTCAGACGCACTTGAAACGCTTTGTAGCATAAGGGATAGAACCCCTGCAGTAGCTTTGAAGGTAACATACCTTTGCATCTTCTCACCCCACATGTTGCAACTTTGAAAGGGCCCTTTTTTCATTGATGCTATATGTGGTAGTGTGTAATCCAGCTTTGAGGATAGGGGCAAGTTATCCCAGGGCAAGCAGGGGCTCTCCCCCCATAGGGGTAATATAAACAAGATCTCCACAGCGAAAGAATCAAAGAAAATGCTGTTTGAAAGTTTTTATTGATTTTTATTGATATTTTATAAAATTTGGAAAAATAAAGCAACTTTATTAAGAACAAAAGTGAAGAGAGATCTGTGAAAGAAACCTTTATATGCAGGATCCCAAGAGACTAGAATGTAAGTAGTCTTTTGGCTGTGTGGATTGTCCAGGGATTGCGGTGTAATCTGCATATCGTTTTGATACGTAGATTGCGTATATGCGATCTAAAAGACTGCATATATGCGACCTATGTATTGAAACGATACGCAGATTACGTACAATAGCTACTACGCATGCGCAGTAGCTATTGTTCATTGAATTACGTCCGTCTATGGAAGACAGACGTAGTTCTGGATCTACCCCATTGTGAGTAAATACTTACCTTTACTTTACAGGTTGTGTGGGAAAACTGCACAAGGTCTTTCTTTCCCCTTTTTTAGAGGTACCGAGGGAGTCATTGAGGGAAGGAGGCCCTGAAAAATAAACTACTTGGAAGAAAGGAGGAAAAGAAACCACTGCTTTGCACACTGTCAAGAGAAAGAAAGAGTGAGTAAGATCAGTATTTGATTTACCTAATACACATTACGGAGTCACACAGGGAAGATTTTTGTTTGTATTTTGGGGTCCTTTGGAAAGGAGAATATACCTGTGAAAAGCAAATACCGTCAAAAACGAAGTGAAAACATCTAACCTAGAAGGAAGAAGAAAAACGGAGGAATAAAGAAGAGCTACGCAAAGGACAGTATACATTCATTTTTTCTTTTTCTTTTCTAGTGCCAGGACTTTAATAGTGACTGATTTGTTTTGATTTGTATAAAGTCCCCAAGGGGTGACCTTTATAGGGATGGAATTTCGGGGTTTATTGGTGTAGACCCCTGCACTATTGGACAGGCAGCTGGGGAAGTGGAGCACCGGAATATACAAATTTATTGTGTGATTTTGCTGTGACTAGTAGTGCTTCTCTGTGTTTTGTTTGCTATTGCCAGCTTGTCTGGTAATTTAGTGCAGTAGTAGGGACGCTTGTGGTGTAAGGTTTGTGTCAGTAGATTTTCCAAAGTCTTCTGGTAACTGTACAAGCTTCCTGTCTGACCCGCTAGCATCCAGTCCCGATGTTGCTATTGATTACTGCCATCTTTGCCAGAGTATCATCATTGTTGTGCAGCATATATGTAGTCCTGTCTGGTATGGTGCATTTAGTACTCAGTCTCTCAGTATTTGACACTGTGTATCCAGCCTTAAGAGTGCATAGCATTCTAACCCAGTCTTGTCTAACCCAGTCTTGTTGTGAGTGCATAGCATTCAATCCCAGTTTTGTGTACCCAGTCAATTGTCATTGCCTTATGTTCCCAGCCTTGATTATTTTGGCAGGTGTCTGGTGGTGCATGTCTATTCACATCTAACTCTATTTCATTTCCTCTTTGACTGTAACTCCATCTGCATCCACACTCGGGATCATCCACATAACCCACGCGGTCTGTGCCCATCTAGTACAGTCCCGCGTAACAGACAGTATTTATATTCCATCCATGATAGTGTTCCTATAATTTTTGGATTTATTTTTAAATTGTTCAATTAGTATGGTCCTGTCTCTTTAAGAACTGGCCGACCATAGTGTGACTATAAAGTGTTACTGTTATGCCACTTTCATCTATGATCAATGTTATTATCAGAGCTTTTCTACCTCCTACTTTTTTAAATATTTTCTGTCTATCTCAATACCATTGGAACAATGTAATTTTTGAATGTCTGCAACATCTTATATTGCCGTGCAGTACGGTTACTTCCAATATTCTGATTTGAGACTATATACATACACCTTAATACCTACGACTGGTCACGTGAGCGTCCTTTGTGTGCTCAGTACCCGCCCCCTCTTATGCTGAAGCTCAGATTGAATAGTCAGGGGGTAAATAGAAGCAGGACGTCACGAGGGATCGCAGCCTTGACTAAGCCAGGAAGGCGAAACGTGCGTTGGCGGTAAGGGGACGCCCGGGTGCACCCGGGTCTCCCTCTTTTCTTTTATATCTTGATCATTTTATGTCCATATCAGTATGATCACGAAGTATGATTTTTACTAGTTAGTTTCTCTATGGGCACTTAGACTTAGAGCAGGGATTGTTAAACTTCGTTAATTTGGGGTGAAGTCCCACCATGAGGCTGCTAGGCACATCTATTAGGGTTGTCTATTTCCACTAATAGATTGCAGTGCTTATTTGACTATTTTTCTCTTTTCTTTTTCATCAATATTTATTTAGGACGTTTTTTGTCTCTATATCTTCCCTTAATTCCAAACATCGTTGTTATGTATGATTGCTCTCTCTCTTTTTGCCCTTATAATTCATTTGTATAAGAGATCTTATTAGGCAATGTGAACCTGGTGTCACGTTCAAGGGATTAGTGGGATCTGTTCCGGGCTTCAGGGAATAAGACAGTTGAGATGGTGTAAATTGAAAGTTAGCCGGTTTAATGAAGGACAGGTGCATACAGAAATGAACAGTAAATAATAACAGAAAGTCTTGAAATCAAAGTGTGCAGAGGGGCAAAGGGCAATGGAGGTGCACATGGTTTGGAAAAGTCTTCGAGTAGGTGGGACCCACAGGCACGTGTGGCAAGGTTGCTGAGTGGGACTTGGAAAGGTGATGGAAGCTAAAGCTGGAAGGCTGGAGTGGAGTAGCAGGTTGGATCCGGATAGCTGTAACTGGAGAGCAGGAGTTGAGTAGCAAGTTGGATCCAGATAGCTGTACCTGAAGAGCAGATTGCAGGTGCAGAGATCCAGGTACTGCTGGGACCAGTGGTGCCACGATGCAAGGCAGGCAGGTCAGGATTTCCAGATTGCAGTAGCAAAGATCCAGGCACTGCTGGGACCAGTGGTGCCACGATGCAAGGCAGGCAGGTCAGGATTTCCAGATTGCAGTAGCAGAGATCCAGGCACTGCTGGGACCAGTGGTGCCATGATGCAAGGCAGGCAGGACAGGGTTGCAGAATTGCAGGAGCATCAGGATCAGCAGACAGAAACAAACAGCAGGACTGTATCACAATCAGAGAGCTGGGTGCATCAGAACCAGGCACCTTGAAGAACTAGTTGTTCTGGCAATGCATGGACTGTGCAAAGGGTTTAAATAGACCGCCCTATGCACAGATTGGCTGGAGACATCATGTGTGCACAGAGGAGCATCTGAGTGGCTGCTGGGAATCACCTGACAGGAGGCAAGATGGCGACGCCCATGTAGCAGAGGATGGTTGTGCAGATGCCTAATCCCAGACACTAACAAGCACACATGCTGCAATGGAGATTGTGCAGCCACTATTAGGAGTGGCACCTCTGGAGGGCTGGAGAGCGGGTATGACATGGGAGAGCCGCTGACAGATGGTTCCTGACATGGTAAGTGCGGCGCTTGGTGCTGCATATCGTGACACCTGGTTTGTGGACATATTTGAATTGGATTTAAATTATTTTCAATTTATATTTCGCCATTTAAACTTATTTTTAACATGAATTAGTAAAAGTTATATTTTAATGATCCTTTTCACACACAGTATCTCATAGGGTACTTTATTAATTTGGTGACCTAGATACTGGATACTTAGTGCGCCATAAACTGGTCCAACTTTTTCTTCTCTTTCTTATGAAATCCGACTTTGGATGAAACGCGTCAGGGTGTTTTTATTTGCTCAACAAATCTGAGATATTGACACACTCGGGAGTGAACGATAAGCTGCTATGAAGTCTTCACTTGCTGCATGGTACAATAGCTGCTGCGCTACACCATTTAAGAAACGAGTGCACACCGGTGAGCTACACGGAAGAAATCTGTGCACTGTGGATGCTTAGGAGAGAAACTCCTTGTTTATTTTCCAGCCACATTAAAACCAAGATTTGGGCAGGAGCTAAAGAACTGGATGACTGGTGTATCATCTAACAGTTTGCTAAACTGCTCCTGATTCCCTGGACACATAAGACTGGACACGTAAGATCTTGTGTTCTTTTAATGGTGGTAATTGCAAGACTGTTTGTTATATAGTATCCCACACAGTGCAGCTACAAGACTTCATAATTATTGCCTGTTTGTCACGTTATAATTAATTGATATATGGAATTATTCTAAGAAATGAAATATTTATCCAGAAAGGACTAATATATTACTGGAAAGAACATTTTCTATTGAGATCTACAAGCTGATTTGTCCAAATTAATGTCTAAGTAGATTTGAATAATTATCTAGGACCTACAATTATATTATCTATTAGGTTCTGTAATCATTAATTTTTTTGGTAGAGTGAGAGTCTACCATTGGGACTGTGCAATATATTTTTTATATGTAGATCTATTATTGTTATATGTGTGTCTACACCTTGTGTTTCTAGTTGTGTATATCTGGTACCAGATTTGTTTTATTTAATAATAAAAACATTGGCCCAGATCCAGAACAACGCTTGTGAGCGAATTTACGCGTGGCGGAGACGTAAAATCGCCTTTTAGTAAGTACTGCGCATGCACACCATAGAAAATACGCACCATAACGTAGCGTAAATGCGAATGTATGGGCCATTCACGTATGTTTAATGTAAATACTTACGTGTGGGCATGCCAATTTTACGTTTCACAAAAATACGTTTGAAATACGTTATGTATTCGGGGGTTTGTATTTAAAGTGTACATTATGGGCGTGCTTAGCTGCGTAAATACGTGTTGCCCATACGTACGTGTGCGGATCACATCGGTTATGTTGCCAAAAGTTAAGGTAGGGTTTGGAAAGCGTATCTTGGACAAAATATGTACATTCAAGGGGTGTGACAAGGGGAGTGTATAGAAGGTACGCACGAGTAAATACGCTACGCGAGTAAACGTATTACAAACGTAGTTCTGGATCTACCCCATTGTTATTATTTGGAAGGTTTTTTATCTTTTTACATTTTGATTTTTATTATTTATTATTTTCCATATTTTATGTTTATTCTTATTTATATAATTTTTAGCCATTTGTAGAATATGTACTGCTCCACCTAACAGCGCTGGTTACACTCCCTTTTTTCCCCCCAGTAACATATTGCCCTATCTACCTTCCTGATAATTGAATATCGTGCCACCACAATCTGCTTAGGTCTCTGAGTAACTTTGGTCCCCTCTAAGCCAGAGAGACTATTCCCTGAACTGCCGTCAACAGTATCTTCAATCAATTTGGCAAATCTACTGGGATTGCTGAGCTGAAAACTGGCCTGCCTCTTCTCTCCTCTTCTACCCCTTGTAACTGTTACCCAGTTGCCTATCTGTGCATTTTCCTCTGTCTCTGTTCCACTCGGCTCAGCTAACGTGTCAACAGTGAACTTTAAACTCTGCTCAAGATTGCCAGTCCCCCTCAATGTTGCAATGGTCTGCCTTAGATCAATTACCTGGGCTTCCAATGAGACCAAGTGTTAACATTTTTCAGAGAGGTATACAATATACCTTGGAACAATTGCTCCAAGCGTGCATACATATAACAAGGCATGCATTGAGTGGAATCTTTAAACCTGCTCCTATTCATCTTATTATGACTAACTTTACCTCTTATTACCTACAGTGGGCTTGAAACTATTAACCTTTGTTAGTCCCTTCCTGGTTTAACTCCTTCCTGGCTTAAACTCCTTTTTGGATGTAACTCCACACAAAAAAATGCAATCTTCAGACAGTCATGTCAGGCTTATTTATCCGTAATAACGCTAGTGCCCTTTGATAGCACTTATGGGACCAGATTCAGACTTCAGCAAAATGCCTGTTTCTCCCTCCGCACACGTACCCACACTCTGCATTTCCAGTCTTTCCGAATGTGGGGCTGGCCACGGCTGGCTGGGATGAAAAGCATATGGCATATATAATAGCATACCTCCCAACATTAGAAAATTGGAAAGAGGGACAAAATGTTGTGGCATGCTAGAGGTGGTGTGGCTTGTGGGAAGGGTGTGTGTCTTACACCGCCAAGAGGGGCTGTGGGTCTGCTGTTAGAACAGCCCTTTTTCAAAAAGGCCATTTTATACCAGCCAGTTCTGAATTGACTCTTAAATCGATTGCTTCTGCCTCACCGAGAAGAATCAATCAATCATCCCCAGGATGAAAATGCAGTGGTGAATGGTAAGTATTTAGGTAAGCCTAACCCTCCCCTTTCATTACCCTAACTCTAAGCCTCTCCTCTCCGCAGCCTGACCCTAAGACTCCTGTCCCCACAGTCTAACCCTAAGACTCCCTTCCCTGCAGTCTGACCCTAAGACTCCCCTCCCCACAACCTGACCCTAAGACTCCTGTCACTGCAGCCTAACCCTAGGTCTCCCCTCCTCTCCCGCAGCCTGACCCTAAGGCATTCCTCCCCGCAGCATAACCCTAAAACTCCCCATAGACTCCCCTGTAATACTCACCTGTCCGGTCTTTGGCTGCGGGTCTGTGCAGGTTGTTTCCAAATGTATGAATAGGTAAGTATGCCGAAAAATAAATTCAGCATACTTACTCATTCATTAGTAAATCTTTTTAATTATTAATATTTTTGAATGTTAATTTGTCTATATTTCGAAATTGGAATTTTAATTGCAGAGAATACACTCCCCCAGAGGGCAGGTCTGGTACTATCATGCAGTTACAAAGGTTTGTGTTTTTTTTTTAAATATTACAATATCAACTCTTTGCAACAATTCATATCTGTCACTTTTATGCTCAGCCATAAATTTATGTGTATGTGTAAAATTCTTTCCATTTAATTTTGTGTGTCGTTTTTTTCTTTTAAAATCATAGTATTGTAAACACTTTTTTTTAGCTACTGTGTCATGGTACCCAAAAAAGAAAAAAAAGAAAACAAAAATATCTTAGCAGAAACACTATATTTTTGTATACATTGAAATTAAATCTCTCTCTCCACTTGTTAGTACCTTACTAGTGTAAATTTTAACAAAATAAATACAAATTACTTGAAATTCTCTATTGTGCAACTTTTCAAAACGTGTTAATAGTAAGATTTGAAACACCGACAGCATGTTCAGTGCAAGTCATAGGTATTTATTAAATTTTTACTTCTTATAATATAAGGTCATACTCATTCTCTATAAATACTGAGCAGGAGAGTGATATCTAAAGGTTTGGAAAAATCATTCTCTGTTGAAAGGATTTGTGGCAAAGGGAGATAAGAGAGGAATTGATAGGGCCAACTAAAAAAAATATTTAGGCAGGTTATAGCTAAGAAAAAGGGGATGATATTGCCTGTGGCTAAAAATGTGATTGTGATTGAATATATTAGGTTATACATGTACACATGAACTTAATCTTGAACTATGCTGGATAAATGCATAGCAAGGGTACTTTTTATTTATCTATTTTTTTTTTAAATCACATGTCATGATTGTTTTAGGGCAATTCTGCAGCACTATTAGGTCCTTCTGCCCTGTTAGCTAGAGCATTCAATCCAGATTTTTGTACAATTTTCTAAAGGTTTAAAAATTGCCACTGGAAATCTGCAAGATTCAAAAGATAGTGGCCCGTATTCACACCTAAGTCAGTGTATAGTAGGTCTTTTACGCAATCTACGTACCAACACGGTAGATAGATTGCCTCTGCACGGTCTTTAAAGACCGCGCTGAGTATTTTAGGTAGACAGAGGCAGAGTAATGCCGCCTTGGGGAGGGATTAGGTAGAAGTTGGAGGGGGGAGGTATTTAGATTAGCCAGGGAGGGCTGAGGGGAGGCGGGGAGAGGCAATATCTGTGCGGACATTGCACGGATAGTTAAGGTAGTTCTATGGCTCTCGTAAGTGCCATAAGGTACCTAAAAAGGGGTGGGCGGGCTAGAGGCAGGACGGGTGAGTTAGGTGCGCACCTAACTCATCCGGATCTGTGAATATGGGCCAGTATTGAACAAAAAATATTCATGGGATTTTTTTGTTATTAAATTATCAACGGAACACACCATGATTGATCATTGGGGGAATCTAACAAATATTTCTAACATTGGTGGATTTCCTGTCAAGTGTGTGACTAGGGGTCACTGTCATGAAGCTAATAGGCAAGAAAGATTCTGCTAGACTCCCGATATTGTCTTCTGCTAATGATATTTAAAGATAAACATATGATCTACTTATATTTTTCTTTGTGAAAAGAGAGTTTTAATATATTGTTTTAACTACTAGCAGAAGAATTTTCCTAACCTTTTTGATTAAACTTCCCAGGTGTGATGCGTGCGGTCCTCTAATACCATTCACCTCCTTTACCACATAACATAAGAATAAAAGACACCGACAACTTGATTGGGAACTAAAGAAATTTTATTATTAACTATTCCTATTTGATTTAATTGGCTATCAAAAGATCCAAAATGTGATCTTGAATAATCATTAATTTTAAATTTTGATGGGGGCCAAAGAAAGCAGGTATGAACCGAAATATTGATAAGTCATGCAATATTAATATCATTATTATCACATCTTATAAACAAAATATTATAAACAACATATTATAAACAGAAACATTTATCTAACTATCCTCCCAACTATTGCCGGCTTTTTCAAACCTACGGGGGACGCCCCGTCTGCTGGCACAGTCCTGCAGCCGGACAACTTGGAAAGTATCCGGAATTAAGGCCCCTATGAAACTAATACCCTGGAGGATAAAAGTTTACAACAGGCGGTAAGATTGCCACGGTGCAAATATTTATGGTGACTATTGTATATGTTCCTGTTTTCTGCTGGCTAATTACTGCCTTTACTAACACTACTAAGTCTCATTGCTTATACTAACGTCCGGCGTGCTTTATATGTATACCTTATACGCTTCTTAATGCTGAGAGCCCTACATGCTCTAACAACCTTGCTTGCTAAGCTTGTACTTGGACTAACACCTTACCTTGTTTTGTCTACAAAAGCGGACATTCCTCAGCTCTCATCGGATATCTTTTATATATATCAATTAGCTCTTATGAACTCATTCCTTGTTTATCATAGTTTGGCTTCCAAGATAAACCATTGAGAAAACAAAATAAGGAGGAAAAAGAAACAAAGCTTTACCATATTCTACATATTGGAGACTTTTGCATATCCTTTCAGCAGAATCTGATTAAGGATTTACCACCATTTGTTTTAGGATTATTGTCTGAGCCAACTATTCATATGACCATAAATTCCATACCTCGGTAATATTCCTCCAACTATGTGCATTTAGATTTTTTAAAATGTTTTAATTTGTTTTTTATTAAAGGTATATCTGATACTTTATTGAATATTTGTTATCAGTGTGATATATTGTAAATCGATTTGGTTTTCTGAAGTATTTTAGCGCTCCAGCTATTTCTATATTTCCCTTGAGTAAGAAAGCCTAATGTTAACATGTGCACTTGTGGGAGTCAGATGTTATAATATGGATCTCCAGGCATGTGGAACTTAGTTCTGTATGCTAGTAGATCTGTCCAAAAGGGTGTTCCCTTCCCTCCGCCCTCCTAAACTCCATAAGGTGGGAGGAGTAACAAGTAAATTTTACAGTGTGGGCTGGCTATAAGAGTTCCGTGTGGATCAGTGGTCATACAGACTTCTGAGTCACATGAGATACTTAAGATAGACTTATGGCAGCATACAGACACAGCAACAAAAATCTTGGGGCCCTGTACAATAATAATTTTGGGGCCCCACTCCTCTCCAGTAGGTACAAAGTTGAACCAAAGGAAAAAAAAAAAAAACTTGAATGACTAAGACTAATTATAATTGATTTTCAGACCAAAATTATTCTTTAATGCCATCAAATGGCATTGTGTATAAGATTCCATAATTAACTTTCTTACCATAGTACATCCCAGTGACTGCCACACAGCACACACTGCATGCTAGTAAATGCATTAACTTAAGGTCCATACACACTACAGTTTTTTAAACGATAATCCCTTAAATCACCCGATAAAGGAGTGTTTTGAATGATATCTTGCATGTGTTTATGCTGTAACGCTCATGTATGATCGATGCAAAGTACACAAAATTGATATATGTCACTTTTATGCTCAGCCATAAATTTATGTGTATGTGTATGTGTAAAATTCTTTCCATTTAATTTTGTGTGTCGTTTTTTCTTTTAAAATCATAGTATTGTAAACACTTTATATATATATATATATATATATATATATATATATATATATATAGTGCCCCTCCCCCCCAAAAAAAGGTATGCATGCAGCCTTGTATTTGCCCAGCCTCCTGTTATGCCCCCTTTTATGTGCCCTGCCTCCTGTTATTCCCCCTTTTATGTGCCCAGAATTTTCGTGAGTGTCATAAAATACAGAAGGCATTCTTTTAACCACAACACATTATATCACCTTCATCATCATAATTAAGCACCTCCTAAAAATAATTTATCCCTTAAAATCATTAATTGCTTCATACACAATAACATTTACTCATCAGATGAATAATTACATGTAATAACTCCTAGATTCCTGTTAATGGTTAAATTTAAGTAGTTTTTAAAAGGTATTTTTGAACATTTGACCATATAATAAATAATAAAAAAAGGTTTTAGAAGAGAACAAGTAATATTCTGATTCAAGATCTTGCGATTTAGAATTTGTTGTCTATCACTGAATTAAAATGATATATCTGCTCCTATGGCAAGTAATGATAAATCACTAAATAAATTAAAATTAAATTATTAAAATAAATTAATAAGTAAATGTTAAACTCAGCTCACTTAGGAGACTCCCTTCCATACAACACAATAAAAAACAGATTGCTAATAGTAACGTATTACTTTTAATATATTAAAATGTAGCTTATAGGCTTATTAATAAAAAGGTACACACAAATAGCGTTATAAACAAAACATATATAAAGCTCATTTTTCAATAAGGTGCCATTAATTAAATTATTGCAAATACTCAAAAAAAAAGTCTCCAGATAGCAAATAAAATGTCACTGGTTGTTATGAAGGATAACTGTATTTCCAAGGAATAGAAATATTCTTTTTGCAATGATTTTAATAAATGCTGTTGTCTAGTATGGCACATATGGTAATATATATGGGGTATAATAGGGGTCTGGGAATGGCACACAACTATATTATGTGTCACTTACAAATGCTAATATACCCAACATGTACATTATAATATGTGCCACCGTAGACCCTTAATGTAATACATATATACCTTATATAGTGTGCCACCGTAGACCCTTAATGTAATACATATATACCTTATATAGTGTGCCATCTCCAGACCCCTAATATAGCCCACCTGTAATACATAGAAATATATTTGAAGTCTGGAGAAGGCACAGCATCATTTCATACCAACACTTGCATATAACCCCTGCCAATTATATTTTATATTTTTTAGCTTTCTTCACACATCCCCTGCTAATCTTATTAAATATTTTCCCCCTTACATACATCACTTTGTACATACACTGCTACTTTACCTGACTCTCCTGCAGCCTGGCCAGAACATCACACCATGTGACTGCATGAGTCACACATACCTCCCAATATTTGAGAATTCGAAAGAGGGACAAAATTTTGGGGGTATGTCTTGAACCACCCAATGGGTGTGTCTGGGAAAGTGGGTGTGTCCCCCATAATGCCAGTGCCTGCCTCCAATGTCTGCCCCCAATTGCCAGCCTCCATTTTCCCCCTATTATATGCCAGTGCCTGCCTCTAATGTCTGCCCCCAATTGTCAGCCTCCATCTGCCTCCATTATATGCCAGTGCCTGCCTCCAATGTCTGCCCCCATCTGCCCCAATTATATGCCAGTGTGCCTGCCTCCTTGTCTGCCCCAATTGTTAGCCTCCATTCTGCCCCTATATGCCATGCCAGACCCTTTTTTTATTAACTTACCTTTGAATTCTTCTTTCCTCCGCGGCGCTCCCACTGCTGCTCGTTGTCTCTTCGGAGGTGTCTGGTCTGCGGTCACGTGATGAACTGCAAATGCTCCCTTTGGAGCCCTGTATTAGCCATTCTTCACGTGACCGCAGACGTGTTCTGGGCTATGAAGAGCCCTGCCGCTTTAAAAAAATAAAAAAACTGTCAGACTCTCGGGACAAGCTGGGAGGCAGGCGGGACAGTGGGACAGTCCCCCCGAAAGCGGGACTGTCCCGCTCAAATCGGGACATTTGTGAGCTCTGGTCACATGTTCTGTAATGTCAGAAGCTCCTCTCAGTGAAGGAGCTGTAGCCACAGACAGAGCTTTAGTTTGTACTGTGGCTGCGCCCGTTTTTTATTTATTTATTTATTGTTCCCTCTATTCTTTCAAGAGGGAGTTCTGGGCAGCCAAAACCTCTCCCCTGCGTGTGCCACTGACAGAGGCTCCACAATGGATCCTCTGGAGCTGTGTAATATCAGGCACTCTTCACAAAAAGACAGTGAGGACAGTGAGCTGCCGCTAGGGCCCCTCTGAACCACTAGGCCCATCACAATTGTCCCCCTAGTCCCCCCTGTCGCGGGGCCTGCAGCAAAACTGCTGCTAACTCCACACAAGAGAGGGGAGTGACAGAGGTGTTCACTCTCCTCTTATGTGCTGACTACCCGACCTCTGTTTGTATGGAAAATTAATGGAGGTTTGAATCTGGCCCTTGGAAACACACACCCTTGTTACACTTAAAATTTTGTACCTTTATTAGCAAATATCAATAAATGAGTTAAGCTTAAACTAAAGGTAGTGCTGGAAAAGCAGTGCATAGTCGCCACTAACTTTAACAATCCTATATGTTATATTTAACCACCTCCTGAAGTGAAATGTAACATAGGGCCTGATCCAGAGCTACGATGTTACACTGAGCGCTGTAGCGCTCAGCGTAACATCGCTGCTCTGGCCCGACACTCCCCTTTGTAGGAGCGTATTAACTCTCCCTTATGCCGGCTGAAGGCTACCCTAACTTCAGCCGGCGTAAGGGAGAGTTGATACGCTGGGACGGCGGCGTTAGTACGTTAACGCCGCCCTCCCAGCTTCATTACCCTCCCCCCGCCCCCCCACACTAACTTCAGCGTAGGAACGC
>WWET01005064.1:19329-36038 GCA_011038615.1 Limnodynastes dumerilii
GCGTTTCCATAGTGACACCGGGCAACATCTGCCCGGCGCATGCGCATTAGGGCTACGGCCGCCGTACTAGCGCCGGCGGCCGTAGCTCTGGATCAGGCCCATACACACCAATTGCACATAAGAAAAATATCAATAATTTGTAAACAGATTTACAAATAACAGTTCATGCCAATTGTGTGCCTACCACAGCTTATAAATCAAACTTGATCAAGGTTTAACATAAAAATGTATGACATTAAATAACAATTAAAGCTGCCCACTCACTATAATAACGCATTCTATCATAATCTATCACCTGAGGACAGGCTGGGAGGGAAAATTTGTTCTTCTTGAAATGCATGATTCTCTCTACTTCTCAGAATCCTGGCACCAAGAGGATGCTGCTCCCTCCTTGCACTCCTTATATCCCATTCCCCAGCTGCCAGACACCCCCATTTCCATCATTAACGGAAAAGCAATCACAACCTTAATGATCCGTTTCAGAAACATCACTAAGCCCTAATCTCTGAGATATATCCCATTGCCTCTAAACAAGAATATACAGCTAGCCTTGTTTACTATACATGGAAACATAGAAAGTGATGGCAGATAATAGCCACATGACCCATCCAGTCTGCCCAGTTGTTTATTAAAAGCTATGCTGACGTTAGATCCTTAGATTTTTTAATGGTCTGTACCGGCTAAAAGGGCTCCTTTGCCGGATTCTGGCCCAGCAGTCCCCACCCCCCCCTATATTCAAGCTTCCAGTCCTGCAGCATCTGTTCACTATAGAAGAGCAGCAGGGACAGACTCCTACAGCTCTGCTAAAGTGACAAGACCCTCTCTTGTGTATTCTTAGCTCACATGAGAATGTGTAGAATGAGATTTTACACCTTATCATATATGCAAATGAGAGCAGATTAAAGCCTGCCCCTTTACTGGACAAGCCACAACTCCTTTACAGACCCCCCCCACCAGGTATACCTATTTTCTATAAAAAAAAATGTTGGAGGGTATGTAGATGTAGTATGTGTGATGTAGACTCCTTGATAGATTTTAAAATTGCTACCATATCCTCCTTTCCCTTCTCTGCTTCAAGCTATACATGTTTAGTTCCTCTAGCCTTTCTTGGTATGTTGTGACACAGGCCATGTACCATTTTAGTTGCTCTTTTTTGCACAGTCTCTAATGTATTTATGTCTTTCTGTAAATATGGTCTCCAGAATTGAACACAGTATGTTAGGTGAGGCTGTACCCACAACCTATAAAGGGGCATTACTACCTTCTCACTGTTTTGTTACATTGCTAGGCAACCTTTAAGTCACAAGAAAAAATGATTTATAGATCACTTTATATGCAATTAGTGATAAAGGGCCAGATCCAGACCTACGTTCCCTTTACGTTTCAACATATAGTGTATTTACGCCATCGTAATTACTATGCACTCCCCTCGGTTGAACGTACTTTTGCCGTTTTACGCTTTCCAAACCCTACCTTAACATTTCAAAGCGTATTTCCAGTCGGCCGTAATGGCTGCACATATTTACACGCTTAAGTACGTCCATACTATATGATTTAAATGCCTACCCCCGCCTCCAAAGCATAATTACAGATGTTGTATGGCTGGCACGCCCCTTTGTCCTTAGTTATGCTCTTGATATTAGGATGGTACATACGTTTAGAGTTACATGCCGTAACATCGGCCGCGTGCATGCGCTGTACCCACAAATTAGTGTTTTTACGTCTCCAGCTAAATATGCTAGCAAACGTAGTTCTGGATCTGGCCTATAGTGAGTTTTTAGATTTTTGTGCCCCAAGTGCATAATTTTTTATTTTTTGGCATTGAGCCTTGAATTGCAGTTGCCACACTCTTGTCCATTGACCTAGTCTACCTAGGTCATTATTCATTTTGTGATTCCCTCCTTGGGCTGGATCCAGACCTTGTTAAGTGCATGAACTTAGTTACTCAAGGGCTAAACCATATTGATTTTAGGGAGAGCCAAGTTAATTATATTCTTTGCATGCAGGGATATTTCTTTAAATTGCTTACTGCACACAGATACTGACCAGCTTTACTATCACACTGTTATTTAGACTTGGGATAGGAAACATCACCTCTCAACTCTAATACTGTTTGCAACAGTTAAAATATGACTCCCCTGAAATCAACATGGTTTAGCCCTTGAGTAACTAAGCTCATGCACTTAACAAGGTCTGGATTCAGCCCCTTGTCTGTCTTTTCTTCATATTCCTTCGATAGCAACTATGCTCTTCAAACAGTGCAATTAAAACCTGCCTCTGGATGATGTTGGACCACACAAAATGCATATTAAGGAAATTTTACATAACATTTTTTAAGTCCAGCACCAGGGGATTAATCAGGACTAATCTGGACTTTTTTTTTTTACAGACAAACAAATGACCAAAACATACAGGGTTGCCATCAATCCAATTTCTGATTAAAACCACCAAACTACTCCACAGTGTACCTCAATATACAAACCAATAAAGAGAAAACCCCCTCTAAGGAGTGACCCCAACCGTAATTAGCTTCCCTTAGAAAACCTGTTAGGAAACAGGTTAGGTTGAACAATATGCTGTAACATTGTACAGTTGCAAGCAAGACAGTTCATCACGTTCAAGTTGAATTAATAATTCAATATTTATTATGGTTGCTCAAGTATCCTGTATGAAATAAGTGTGTTCACCATGATTATCACGAGGGCTGGCCCTACCAATAGGCATTGTAGGCAAGCTGCCTAGGGCAGCAACTCGCCGGGTGGGCAACACAAAGTTGGGGCTATCCATTTATAAAATTTGGACAGCCCAGACCGTTACTGTGGCAGGCAGAAGGAAATCACTGCGACAGCCAGTGGCGACTGAAGACAGCCCGAAGCGCCACCTGTTGTTGAAAGTTGATCCAGCTGCTGCTGCTGATCTACCACGCTGGAGCCCACTCAGGGCCGGCACAATAGAGTAAGCTCCAGATTCTTCCCTACCGAACTGTAGAGGCTGTCTGCAACTGCGAGGAGCATGTAACAGCCCAGTGTTGATCCCCCCAATCAATCAGCGCTGGCCAGGTCTTGGCATGCAAGCCCTGCCACATGTACAAGCCCCAACCCCCAACAAATCCACGTTTTCGAGGAAAGGGGTGGGAGAAAATGCCTTCACAGTCTGCAGTATGACCCTACTAGAGTTACAGAAAAAGAATAGAGAAAAAGGCTAGGAGTAAAAGTTATAGAGAAATAGGGATATTGGGGCTGGAGAGGAGCAGGGCCATTGAGTAGACAAAAGTAGTTAGAGAAATAAATAAGGGGCATGGAATGGGGACTGCAGAAAGAAATAATGGACATGTAATGGGGACTGCAGAAATAAATAAGGGGCATGGAATGGGGGCTGCAGAAAGAAATAATGGACATGTAATGGGGACTGCAGAAATAAATAAGGGGCATGGAATGGGGATAAGGGGCATGGAATGGGGGGCTGCAGAAAGAAATAAGGGGCATGGAGTGGGGGCTACAGAAAGAAATAAGGGGCATGGAATGGGGTCTGCAGAAAGAAATAAGGGGCATGGAATGGGGGCTGCAGAAAGAAATAAGGGGCATGGAGTGGGGACTGCAGAAAAAATAAGGGGCATGGAGTTGGGGTAATTTTTAAATGAGCTTCTTGGTGTAATTTTTTTGTGCATGTATTAACACAAGGTTGATGAGGATTTTCGCTGGGGCACCAAAGTGTCTAGGGCTGGCCCTGTATATAACAACATCTTGTTGTAATCTTTATATTGTACTTTTGTAATCCCCCCTTCTATGAAAGGGACTGCAAACACATGCTCATTCACTCTGATTTTGAAATTGTAGCATAAGGATATTTCTTCTGTGAAAAGGTCGCAAACGAACATAAGGCCAGTTGGTCATACCTGCCAAAGCACAGTTTACATACAACATTTTTCTCTGAAGGACCTGATTCACAGTTAAGAAAATACAGTTTATAGGCATGCAAATTAAAGAAGGGATATACTGTACATACCTAGTACCTTAATACATGCAATTTAAGTAGGACTTAAAAAACAAGAGGGTGCTGAATCACCCTTAAGGACCTATTTCCTCAAGGTTCGTAATGACTTAAGATTGAAGGGGCGTGTTGGGAAAACTTAAGAACGAAGATAAGAATATTGGGTGGAAAGAGGCATTTAAATGGGGAAATATGTGCACAGTTAGGCAAAAACGTTCTTAATTAGCCGCCCAACACACACAACTACGAACCTAATGTTAAAGTAGCACTATGGCATTCGTAAGTCGGTTAAGAAGCTGAAAACCGGGGGCGTGTCAGGGAAGTCGTCTGGCTACTTTTTGCGTATAATTAAGAATCTAAATCATTCATAAGTGTGAATACAGTCCCAAATTTTTACTTACTTATTATGGGAAACAAATTTACTAATTTTAAAAGCACCCACAAATACAAATGCTGTTTTTCATAACCATTTAATGTAACAAATTGTGGAGTGCTAATCTACGGCAATGTTGCTTTCTGCAAAAGATAAATTATAATAATTTCAGGGTTTCCTTTCAGATAAGAATGAAATTCTTACCTTCGATGTGGCCTGTGTTGCTCTTGTCTTACATGCCCTAAACTAATTTCAGATAAAATGTGGGGATTTCCTGCTGTTTATCGCCCTCAGAATAATGTCATCTATGTAGAAAAACATGACATCATAACTAACCATTATGGTAACACCGGAGGATAAAGAAAAGCACCAAGTCAAGGGATATTGGGCCTGATCCAGCGCTACGAAAATTCGCACGACGGGCGAATGCGAACGTACGCTCAGGCGTATCAACATACACGCCCCTAACACTCCCATAGTAAAGTCCCTGCTTACGGCGGCTATACCCTACACTGGGTACGACCGTCGCCCGTACGAAAATTCGCAGAAAATACGCTGAGCGTACGGGCTTAGCACGCCCATACTGTACAATTTAAATGGCTATCCCCGCCTCCCTGTAGTAAAACGGGCGCCCAGCCGACCATCGTAAAAAAAATACGCCCCGCGAGCGAAAAATACGCTAACAATACGCCCGCTATTCGCTCATGACGCTCGGGCGACCGGAAGCTGTCATACTGGGCATGCGCATTGCGAATTTTTTGCCGAAAATTCGCATACGCTCGTCGTACGCTCGCTTGCGATCGTTGCTCTGGATCAGGCCCATTGTCCATAGCCAATAACTGAGCTAGTTGCTTATATCTGCCTTATTAAATCTGGAAAGAGCAGATTCTCAAGCGATTCTCATCACCAGGAACATGACAGGCTCTAAACACATTGGGCTGGATCCAGACCTTGTTAAGTGCATGAACTTAGTTACACCTGGCTCTTTCATCTTCCTCACAGTCTTACCGATATAGATCTGGTTGCATGGGCATTGTATGGCATACACCACATACTGGGTAGTGCAAGAGATAACGTGACGTACATTAAATTTTTGTCCAGTCCGAGGGTGTGAGAATATGGGTCCCGTAATAAGTTGACTGCAAGCCAGGCAGCCCGTACATCGATAGCATCCGGGTTTGCATGAAAGAAATGTCATCCTTGGTTCCATAGAGGAACTTCTAATGTCACTTTTACAAAGTAGACCTCGCAAATTCCTACCCCGTGTGTGGCTGGCCAATAAAGATTTCGTTTTTAATGTAGGTAATTTGTGGTCCGTGCTGACAATTGGCCAAAGTGCTTTAACAGCTCTTTTCTGTACAAAAGATGAATGATTGAACCGTGAGACCCACGGTATCTGGTTTCCCACTGATTTTGGAGGTTTTGCCACCAGGAGATCATCTCTTTCACCAAAGAGACCTTCTGTTTTGCCTGACGTAAAACAGAGGCTTTGTAGCTACGCTCAGAGAATCTATTAAGAATGCTGTCCATTTGTACAAGTGCCGTTGTTGCATCACTATTTATGCGCTTCGCTCTGATGAGCTGAACATAAGGCAACCCCCTAATAAGGGACGGTAGATGGTGACTCTGTGCATGGAGCAAACTGTTCCGATCAGTTGACTTCTGAAACATGGATGTTGCAATAGAACTGCCACTTCTAGAGATCGAGACATCCAGGTAGTGTATTGTAGACTTGTCCCTGCTGGCAGTGAACTTGATCGTAGGGTCAAGTGAATTCACATTTATCATCATCTCATCAAATTCCTCTGCTGTTCCCACCCAGAACAGCAGAATATCATCAATGAAACGTCTATAAAAAAGGGTCTTACGCTTGTAGGCTGGATTATCCAGAAAGAGTCTCTTTTCCACCATGAACATATAAGCATTCGCGTATGGTGGGGACACATTGGACCCCATTGCACAGCCTTGTATTTGTAGATAAATGGATTGGTCAAAAAGGAAGGCATTGCAATATATATATATACACAAAGAACCAGGAAATGGCACTCACATTCGTAAATGTCCTTGCTGGGGTGCAATCTTGGGGAAATGGACAGAACAATGTAGGAAAAGATGCACTCTCCAGACTTGTACTCCTTTTTCTGCAATATTTATTTAAAGTTGCTACAACACCGACATTTCAGAGGATCAACAACCTCTTTCCTCAGGGTTCACTCTGCAAACTGTAAGCTGAAGTTTTCACTGTGTGTTCCCCTCAAGCTAAAACACCCACCCAGCCCACCAGAAGGATAGCTGATTTCTCCTCCAGCACACCAGGAATATCCAGGAAAATCTGAGTGAAGTGGCCATCTTACTCCTTTCATGTGAAGGTAGTGTCAGTGCACCCAGCAGAGGGCTCTTACTTGACATGCGCAATGTTATGAGCTGTTTGAACTCTCTCTCCTATCTCTATAATGCAGCACTTTTTCCTAAATTGTAAAACACCTGTAATTTTCTCTGAAATCTCACCCCTCAAAGGCACTCCCCAGGATCATAAGCTCTCTAACAAAACAAACAGCTACTGAAAAGAGCCTTTTTGCACTAAATTCTACCTTCCCAATCATATTCTAATGTAATCAATGTAATGTGGCTTTCTGAAAAAGGAAGTAGAAAAAAACCAGCCACATTTTCCACTTTAACCTGTTCCAGTATTTTCATTTTAATACTTTCACTATAAATTTTAGCATGCAGCACCAGGAGACAATTCTCCACAGACTGGTGAAAATGTCATGTTAATGCATAATATACTTTCTGAGAAACACCATGCCCCCCTGACAGAAAGTCAATGGCGGAATGCTGTTTATTATAGTCAACCTTAATACAAGGGCATGACCGTGCCCTTATAATATATATATATATACATATAATAAACAAACATCTTGCACATTGTAATTCAAAGAGAACACAATACAAACTCCAACCATCTTAATAAAAATTCAGATCTCATACATATGATGGAGCGGGGATATATATTATAGTACTGGATCCAGACCTGATAACGTCAGGTCACTTATGCACACCCTCCAGATGTTACACTAGGGTTACATAGGAAATGGGCTGTGCTTCCCCTCCGCCCGCTATGTGGGGTATATAATAATAGCGAAAATGAAACAAATAAGCGCCGCCCTGTTCCGCCAAAGGTCAGCTCCCAAGCTGCCCCACGGGCATGCTGCATTTCTTTTACACATTAAAATTGTAGTTTTATATTGAAGGAACAGATCTAATAACAATAGCAGTATACAATGCGTTAGTAGATCACAATGGACCAGAGCCTGTGTCAGTGCATACGCACTATAGAATTTGTTATGACCCATTCACCATCACCCAACTGCTTTCCTATTGCAGCACTTGCCAGAACCATCTTCCTCTTTGTCAGTCTGCCTCACAAAGCTGCAAATTTTTACATTTTTTGCCCATTTTTTTTAAGTTTCAATTTAGGGGGGTTTCTGGGCAACCCTCACCTCTTTTGTGGGCATTCCAAATATGTCTAGAAGCTGACGTTTTTTTTAAATGTTTTATTAAGTTATAATTTTATTTTAAGATTTGTAAAGTTTTCTTTTCTTATTTTTGAGTGTTTAGGGATTTGTTTATAAAATGGGAATGCTGTTTAATTAATTAATCAATTAATTAATTTATTAATTTATGAAGGAGGGGTATACACTGTGTGACCACATTCTACAAAGTGTCGAGCAACAGGGGGAGTTTTATTGTCAAGTGTGCCTAACGCTTTTTTGAGATGCATAGCCAATCGTTCCTTAACCATGCGTACTTTCTTCCCTATATAGAGTTTGGAACACGGACATTTAATGGCATACACGACATAACGTGTCTCACAGTTAATGTAATGTCTGATCTTAAAATCAATACCAGTTTTGGGAACAACAAAGGTATCACCAGTCACCCCTTCTTCATGTCCCTCCTCTGAGAAGAGGTGGTGACAGGGATAAAATTCTGTTGCAACATGAAGCTCGCATTATATATCTCTTTGAGACCCTGCAACCGCATGGCCTCAATGAAGAGCTCAATTACTCTTGTTTTCTATAATTGTCATTTTGTGTATATTTGTTTTTAATTCTAGTGTCCACCCTGTGCAATTGTATCAGCGCTCTATCTGTTGCATCCGTTGCGTAGCGGCGGATTGGCGTCTCTGTTGTCTGCGCTCCGGTGCTCAGAATGGAGCCTACGATCAGCTGATACAGGTGGGTAAATGCTATTTAAATGTTGTTTATACTATATTGCACTTGCCTCCTAGATATTGAAGTGCTAACACTGCTGCATTATTGTCCTGATGATGGAGTCCAGTTGGACCCCGAAACGGCCGTTGACTTATGCTGAGCTGCACATGTGAAACTCTATCCTGTGACTGTAACGTTATACCATTGTGGATATTTCTGAGTTTCCTTTTTATGACATATTTTGATTCTATTGGAGATTTTTGTCCTGTTTTTTCTTGTCCTCACTGTTACTTGCTATGCTGCGTGCAATAAATGTTTTTTCATTTTTGCATTAAGATACTTACTGTGGATTATTTTTTGAGTGCTGGCTATTGTGATTGATATGCACAATTATATTTCTATATTTATTTGAGCCTTGGCACCATTTTGTGTGATTTTTCTTCTTGGAGTGCTTGCTATAGCTTTGGCTATATTTTTGTTCTATATAATTGTTCTATATAATGTCCAAAAGGAGAGGCACTCCGGTCTATAATAAGAGTATGTGCTCCGGTGCTTCACCAGTGTACCAGGTGGGTATCACATCAATAGAGGAGTAATGGAGGGCGGCACTCAGAGACTTGAGAAATAAATACAATGATCCAGGTGTTTAATCCAACGTTTCAGTATCTTTAATTGATACTTTCCTCAGGGATGAATAAATACAGTGTACATATCCAGTGAATTTATAACTTACCCCCAGTGAAGAAGAAACCTCCCACCACCGTGGCTGCCATGTCAATGAGACGCGAGACTCAGTGCGTCCACCGGAAATGATGTCTGCGGCCCCGACCTGCGACATCTTAAAGAACCTCGGAGCTGACGACACCATTACGATCAGGGCAGCGGACAAGGGTAGAGCTATTGTGGTCCAAAACTCCACTGACTACATATTGGATATACAGCGACAACTGAGTGATACCTCAGTTTATGGTAAACTTTCAGCGGATCCTGTGAAAACCTACAAGAGCGAATTGGATCTCATTTTGAAAACTGCAGTAGAGCAAAAAATGTTGACACCACAATTAGTGGACTTTCTTGTTGTCACTCATCCCATCAAACCAGTGCTCTATACGCTACCCAAGATCCATAAGAGCTTAAACCATCCACCAGGGCGGCCAATCATTTGTGCCAGGAACTCCCTCTACCAAAATGTGGTCATCTTATTGGACTTTAACTTACAACCTATAGTACAATCCAGCAAGTCCTATCTAAAGGACACTACCGCATTTTTGTGTAAATTGAAAGAGATCTCTGAACTTCCTAACGATCTGGATGTCACAAGTCTCTATACGTCCATACCACATGATGAGGGACTTAGAGCAGTTAAGGAAGAGATAACATATTTCGGCAATTATGAAGGCCTACATCCAGAATTATTACTCTTTTGGAACTCACACTAAAGAGAAATTATTTTCTTTTTAACGGAACCCATTATCTCCAACGCAGTGGCTGTGCTATGGGCTCAAATGGTCCACTATGAGAAAAAACATCTTTACATGAATAACAAGTTCAAGCACCATTGCCTGTTATGCACACGTTATTATGTTATGGACCGGTAACAGCCAAAGCCTGGTGGAACTCATGGATGATCTGAACACCTTAGATTATCCTATCCGCTTCATGTTCGAATTTCATAATACCTGCATACACTATCTTGATGTACTGGTTACAAGGGAGAATGACAAACTGGAAACAAGCATTTACCATAAGCCGACAGATCAGAATAACATAATCCCAGCTGATTCAAATCACCCCATACCGATGCTGGCCAGTCACCCATATTCCCAAATGCAGAGGAGGTGAAGAGAGAGGAGGAATTGGATCTAATGGTGGACAAATTCACTCAACAGGGTTATGACAAACATCATCTCACTAGAATCAAAGAAAAGGTGAAACATCTTCCACGAATATTATCTACCAAAACAGAGCCACAGAATGCCCTCATAAATTCTGTCCCCTTTGTTACCACTTTTAACAGAATGAGCAGCCAATTTCAGAGAATTGCCAAGCAACATTGGCCTTTAGTGACCACAGACCAGGATCTCCCATTTAGGGATCAAACATTTCTCTTTAGTTACAAGTGAGGTAAAAACCTTTGGGATTACCTCGTGAAAACTAAATACCTAAATACCCAAAATTGTACAACAAAAAAGCTTGTGTCCAATGTCCCTCCTGTCTCACATGTCGCTACATGGTCCCTGGTACTTTCTTCTTACACCCCCATACCAGTAAGAAAATTGTGATTGAACATTTCCTGACCTGCACTACACAATATGTGGTGTACCTAATAGCTTGCCCATGCAGACTTTCTTATGTTGGAAAAACAAAATTCCAATTTAAAGAGAGGATGGCATTACATGGGTCATCAATAAGAGCAGCTGTGACAGGAAAAGGATCTGATCAACCGGTAGCAAGACACTTTGGATTATTGAACCATGGACTTTCTACCTTGCGTTATCACATAATAGACCATGTTCCTCCCCCTCCGAGAGGTGGAGATCGCAACCTACAACTTTTAAGACTTGAAGCGAGGTGGATACACCATCTCAATACCATAGTACCACATGGACTTAACGAAACCAACAACCTGAATTGTTTTCTTTAATATATGTCTCTAATATTGATCCTGTCTATATCTCTGTTATGCAGATCTGTTATGCTTCATTGCTCTTTCTTTGTCCTCTTGTTTACATTTTGAGCATCATTTCATTGAACATACATACCATCGTGTTTATGCTGCGCTATACTTACACGCGTGCTTTGTTATTGATTATAGGGTTATAGGGTTGCCTTGGTGTCGCGGGCCAGGTCAGCAGACGTAATTTTCCAGTTGCGACCTTGGATGTACTGAGACTTTCTCTCTCTCTCTCTCTCTCTCTCTCTCTCTCTTTCTCTCTCTTTCTCTCTCTTTCTCTCATTAAATTAGTTCTTTCAAGACAAGCTTCTTCACAAAGCACTAGGCTATCTTGTTAGCCACAGTCTCAAGTCCACAGGTAATAAGGTTTTCTGGAGCTCTCCAATAATCTATCAATACAAGAGGGAAGAACAGGGGTGCCTTTTAGTGCATACCAATTTATTCATAAAACGGCTACTAGGTTTAACAACATACCGAGTCAAAAGTTAAAAATAGCATGTAGATACAATCAGGTGATTCAACAGGATATACTGCGTGTTATTATCAGCATCATGGAGTTTAATTACAATGCTCCTGCTGTCTGTGAGGCACCTGGGACCACAGAAGTCTGTGGGTGGTGTGGTTTGTCCAGACCCTACGTGTTTCATCCAATCAGAACTTCATCAGGGAGATATATCCTGTTGAATCACCTGATTGTATCTACATGCTGTTTTTAACTTTTGACACTGCAGGTTGTCCTAAGGTCTCTTCTGTTGCAGGTCAATCAATTTATAAGTTTGCCATTGGATGAGGAAGTGTCATACACCGGACTCACCGGAAGCCTGGGGTCCACCATAGCCCCTGATGGTGGGGATGGTCTTGGCTGCAGAAAAGCGGCAGGTCACAGCCCTCTGGACAAGTGCACAGATGCCAAGATGGTGGGCAGGAGCCGAGGGTTGCAGGAGGTAGCATAGGAGTGACTACTGAGGGAAGGAATAATGGAGAACAGCAGAATGCTAGTTAGAAACACCAGAGGCACAAGCTGGAACTAAAGTTACTGGAATGCAGGAACCGTAGACTGGACAACTGGGACCGAGGACTTGAGTCAGTACCTGGAACCAGAGAGCCAGAACACACAAGAGGACTTGATGATACAAAATCAGCAGGCAAGCATTGGAATGAGGCACACCTTTGCACTAATGCCTGCAGCAGAGAATGAATAGTGCTGAAAGGGCTGAGAACAGAAAGAGGGTCATGTAATCAACAAAGGTAAACAAAGACAAAAAGTGCAGTGAAAAGTACTGTGATCATGACAGGAAGCCCTTGTGCAGATTAAACAGCAGTTTGCCACCATAGCTGGTTTTACGCACGTGATAGGGTTTGTGGATAGCACACATATAGCTCTGGTCCCTAGGGGGATGGAGTCTGCGATTTTTATGAAATATGATCATATGTGACACCACCCTCCTTATCCACGTGGATGCAAAATTTCCAGGGAGCAGCCATGACTCCTTTGTAATGAGAAAAACATCAATATGATGTAGATTAGAACATAGACATGCACAAGTTTCTGGTGATGCGTGGCTTTTAGGTATTGATTATAAATAATTATTTTGCCTCCTCATCCATATTTGTTTGTAAATGTGTGTATTGTATGTTTTCATGGTGCAGGGATAATTTATTAGATTTTTTTGTCTTTGTTAGGTGAGGTCCTTTCTCTCTCATTTTGAACTGAAGCACAGAGCAAAATGTAGCATATAACCAGGCGCATACGCCCACCAGGCAGATATTAGAAAGATGCATAGGGTTGCTCAAAGGCAAATTTCATTGCCTTGATCAGTCTGGTGGAGCTCCTATGTATGCGCCTGCAACTGTATGTGATATAGTTGTTCTGTACTGCATATTCCACAATATTGCAATAAATAATGGTGTAAGTTTTGAGTTAGATGTTGATGTTGTTGTCATTGACTATATAGAGGAACCTTAGTCACCTGGCTCCTCTTCACAGGACTCCAGCACCTTCAGGAACAATGTTTGTCAAACTTACTTTTAAAGTAATTTTTTTCAACATATTATCATCCTTTTATGTAAATTACATTAGTGTGTTAATAATCAAATGTAATGCAAGTGTTTAAAAAACCCTATCCGTGACCCATGTTTGACACTATCTGTTAATGCCAGCATTGCATAATCCTTTGCCTAAACCTTTTCTTAAGGCCCCTTAACACTACAAGTATACTAGATTGATTGTCTACACAACATGTGTGTCCCTTAAAAACTGTCCCTTCTATAACATATGCACACATGGCATTAACAACATCACCTATTAAACCTTTGTATCATTCTAAGATGTTCAATAACACAAGAATATAAATAAAGAACAGATGTGTAGGAAAGATTGTGTATTTTATTTTTTCCACAATGTTTAATCCCGCCCACCACCAAACACACACTTATAAAAAAAATAAAAAATATGAAGCACACAGAAAACTATTTTTTATCCTTAGTTTTTTATTTGCCCCTCGCAGGGGAAGAGGTAGCCCTTCACACCTCCCTGTGCTGTAGAGGTGTTGATTCCATGGCTTGTGCAGATTTTGAGGGCACAGCAGGAGTATGCTCAGGGCAGACTGAGGAGGCACCCATCCCGGATATATCAACTAGAGTGGCCATGTGATGGTCCATCCTCTCCTGTAACACAAGCTGCTTGTCCTGATAAGCCTGTTGCCTCTCCAGGATCTGGCATATCCTCTCCAACAGGTTGTTCTGCTACTCTGCGAAGCTCTTACCTCACAAAAAACTCTGAAGTCCTAGATGGATCGGCTGTTGATGGAATGGGAATGGCCAGATCTTTTTCCTTCTCCTCCTCTTCTTTAACCACTGCCATTGCCACATGTCACCTATTTTTGGTGTTTTTGGTAAAGTTTACTTTAATGTCATTATATTATTAAAGTTTAAATGCGCTATCATGTTTTTTTTCTGATTTTGCTATTGATTAGTATGGACCAAAATAAGCAAGAATTGTTTAAAAATCCTTATTAGCTGCAAGCTTCTCCTTCACCTCATTTTTTTTTAAAACACACACATAAATTTATATTTGGTTGGGACAAAGGTTTATACCCACATATTTTCAATATTACAGAAATGTAAACTCACCAAGGGATGTTCCAGTCTCTTCAATCTGGGGTAGAGAATCCAGGAGGCAACCTTTGCTGCCGATAGCCTCATCTGCTGATGAAGATTAGTTGGAGAATGCACAGAAAAAAGTTTAATATTTAGCCCTCTAATTATGTGGGTATTGAGAGAGAGAGAGAGAGAGAGAGATATTTTACATCTTGCTATCGGTTTGTGCCTGTGTGTGTGTTTAAACTTAGTCTTTAAAAAAACAAAATTACACTTTTACGTCATGTTTTTTGAAAGTCACAGTCTTACAATTAAGTTAAGTTAATTAAGCTAAGTTTAACATTTTCTTTATAATGGGCGACATCATCAACATCATCGTCACCACCAACAACAACAAAGAAGAGGTGATGATGAGGAGGAGTGATCTTCAGCTCCTCCACAAAAGCCCCCCCCCCCACCTATCAGTATTCCTTTTTCCCCTGGCCAGGCCTTCCCTCAGGCCACCTTCCCTTCCCAGTCCCCTTCCCCTAGCCTGGACTCCCCCATGACCGTGTCCCCATCCTAGTCCCCTTCACCAAGCACTTCCTTGCCCCAGGCCAGCTCCCCTTCCCTTTACAAGCTGTGTGATTCAAATCTGGGTAACACATACATTCTTAAAAGTATACACAACAGAGTTCCTTCCGTACGTACCATTTCCATGACTGGGGGATGGTTAACTGCATTTTTGTTGCTTGTCTGAATCAGTCTGCCAAATCACTGTCGTATGTATAATTATGTATGAACGCACTCATGCGCGGATCAAGCTCTTAACTCTGAACACGCTCCTAAAAGTGTAGCTTAGCAAATCACACAATAATTTCTCACAAATATGGTGCTTCACAAGCCTAATCTCTTTGGAGGATATCTAACTAGTACTGTGTGCAAGAACTACAAAGCATTGCATCTTGCCACTCAATCAAGACATCAAATAGAACTGAAATGGAGACTGTCCATTTATATTGAAACAGATGATAGGATATTAAAACCATTTTTGCATTACCTCTGCATTATAAACTAAATTTAATAAATTGTCATTTACAAAGGAAAGCACAAATTAGAATAACATTAAATTGGTTTATGGGTAATGGGGGAAAAATGTTTTCATAGGCTTTCTGCAACTGTGACATATTAACATGTACCAAAAAACTTGCCATATAGCTGTGCAAGTCTGTGTTGGATTTCAATTTTACTTGTTCTTCCACAAACATTTTGCATAGTTACCACAAATCACTTAAACCCCGGAAAATACCACTTTCCATGCTTGTCATAAGCTATCTATGTGTACATGCATAGGCAATTCATTGCAATTGCTACCAATATTTTTTCCCAACATGCTGACTGCCACAAATAGCTTACCTATGTAGGTGTAGCAATACAATAAATTGTAAATTCAAAATATGACACAGAAAAGATATTTTTTGCTGAATTAGAAAAAAATCAATGCTCATCTATTGGAAACATAGACACATTGAATGTGATGGCACATAAGATTCAATTGGTCCAATCCTGTCTGCAAGAAATGCTTACACAACTATTTAATCATTCATCCAGCAAGAAAAGGGAAAATTGTCACAGAAATAAATCTCCATGTTCACACAACCTCATGTCACTCGTAATGAACATAATAATGTTATTCAGCAAACTGTCACCAAAACTCCCTTCAAGGGACAGAGAAAATCTATTAATCCAACAAAAAGAAAAAAAAAATCAATTTTGATGGGAATGATGCAGAAGTTTTTTTGTTTTTTTTTTAAGCAAGATAAAGAGCCACCCAGTTCTGCAACATATGGATATATTGGCAGAAGCAGCTGACCCATGGGCTAGAACAATCAACATTTTCCAACAAAATGCTTTTCTAAGCACATGTACCATCTGAACTGCAACTAAAAACAGTCATATTCCAAGGTTGTGCAGACAATTGAGAAGGTCACTTGAAACCAGTTTGTAGCAGGAGTCAGTAATTAGCAGATTTGTAAAAAAAATTGCTGCTCTTAAGTCTGGATCAGCCTTTATTACTACCTGTTGTTTTTTTGACATTTTGTACTGCACAGTTCAAACCCCAATACTATACAATATACATGAGACTTTTGCCGCATATTTTTCATTAAAATGGATTACCCCTTTATATGGACCATAACAGTAATTAGTTGTAAAAAAAATTGCTGCTCTTAAGTCTGGATCAGCCTTTATTACTACCTGTTGTTTTTTTGACATTTTGTACTGCACAGCACAGACCCCAATACTATACAATATACATGAGACTTTTGCCGCATATTTTTCATTAAAATGGATTACCCCTTTATATGGACCATATATATAT
>WWET01005064.1:45015-67241 GCA_011038615.1 Limnodynastes dumerilii
GAGGGGTGACCAATAATGTCGCCATTCCACTGCTGTACAATAGTCGTTTGGAAAAGAGACCATCGTACCTGCAAGCCACACCCATCAATAGTGGAACTACACAGATTATATGTAAGACTCTGACTTGTGATATAGAAAAAAAGACTACCAGTGCTGTAGTGATGGAGAAAAAACAACAATAAAAAGTATATCGTCCCTGCAAGCCACACCCATCAATAGTGGAACTACACAGATTATATGTAAGACTCTGACTTGTGATATAGAAAAAAAGACTACCAGTGCTGTAGTGATGGAGAAAAAACAACAATAAAAAGTATCAATGAAGAAAATATATATTCAAAATAAATACTGAAAAATATATCGCTAGAAATTAATCTGATCAAGCCTTCTTAAAAACAAACAGTTTATTGCAATTCACAGTCTGGTACCAGACGAAAATTAAAAAACAAAAAACAATATAATGTAACTACTACAATAAAATAATTAAATTGGACCAGAATGTATAAAAACACCCTAAACCACAACTATGGCAATATTAGATATAGTGGATCCACTTATATAGAGAATAGCAATGGAGATCCTGATGACAGCTAGTGCACAAGTGAAATAGCGATATATCTTGATGGTAATGGCAAGTATCATTCACTCTCACGGTAATTAAATATTTTAGTAGCAAAGTCCCTTTATTTGGTGCCGTGATGGAAAAAGACAGTCTTTATATGCACCAGACAGAAATATTCATGGTAATTAGGCTATATCAACAAGTACCACTATATAGCTATGAAAGGAAATCTCAGTCCACTTCGCTTATGAGAATATAGGAGGGAGCCTTCTTAGCATGTAGATAGTCCAAGCTCAGATGTTAAATGCCGTTAATAAATGTGCATATGGTGCTTAATAAACTTCTCACAGTAATGATACAGCAATAGAGAGACTCAGATGGTAAAACTTCCAAAGAGGGATAGAGCCGCGATACTTATCCTCCTGGGACAACACAGCGTCTCCTCCTCCAAGGCACAAGAAGGGCGTAGAAGTCATTTTGGACATATTAAAAAATAAGGACAGTTTGGATAGTATATTGAGTTTATAGGGAAAGCGATATAGTTTATTTTATCACATAATTATTTTCTTTTTGAGGAGGTGTTTTATTTACAGGTGATGGGAACCGACATGGGGACCCGCTTCGCCCTGAGCTACGCTAACCTATACATGGGTGACTTCGAGGATCACCATGTGTGGGAGCGGTTCGGGTGGAGCTGGTCCTCTATGGTCGTTATATAGACGATTTATTCATTATTTGGGGTGGTGGGTTAGAAAAAGCACAGGAATTCGTTGAGTCACTAAATCACAATAATTATAATTTAAAGTTCACACATAGGATTGACCCTAGTTCCATTGATTTTTTGGATTTGACACTTAGGATTGATGGTTCCACTATAACCACCTCTACTTTCAAGAAGAAGGTGGACGCTCCAACCATTTTACATTTTAAAAGTGCACACCTATACAGTTGGTGGAAAAACATTCCAAAAGGCCAACTGATTAGGCTAAAACGAAATTGTACATCGGAAGTGATATTCCGAGAGCAAGCTACTGAATTATTAGACACTCTCAAACATAGGGGTTACCCGAAACATATTTTAGACGGAGCATTGTCTGAGGTACTTAATATGGATTGTAAGGATATGATCGATATGAATAAAGTCAGAAATGGACATGAGAAAAACTGGGACACATTGTGGATGATAGTAAGAAATTTGACATAACTTTTATATCGAAATTTAATAGGTGTTCACCCCAAATTAGGAAGATCATAAATGACCATTATCCAATTCTATACCAGGACCCAGTATTAAGAAAAATTCTACCTGAAAAACCAAAAGTAGTATTTAGGAAAAACTCTAATTTAAAAAACTTGTTGGCACCATCGGTCTTAAAGACCAATAATAATAAAAAAAACAATATCTAGTGGTGATTCGATTCCAACCTGGCTCCCACCTAGACAGCAAGGCTGCTATAGATGTGAAAATCAAAGATGTACCACGTGTAACTTTATAATACATCAAACCACTAGTTATCAATTTAATTCCACCTCTTTTAATATTAGAGGGTTTATCAATTGCGGTACCCCATTTGTGATTTATGCCCTAAGTTGTCCTTGTAATAAGGTGTATATAGGACGGACTACTAGACCCTCTTGGGTCAGATTTATGGAACATCGCAGTAATATACTTAATAATAATATGAAACATAGTGTCCTGAAGTACATGGGGGGAAGGTAGATGGCCTGAAATTGTTGGGATTGGAACATGTCCCAGCCACAATTAGGGGTGTAGACCGGTTTAAGAAACTGTGTAGACAAGAGACCTACTGGATATTCTTGCTGGATGCAATAAATCCAGTGGGTCTCAATGAACAGATGGAACTAAATGGAATCTGCTAATTATTTAATTGAGCTGCCTAAATTTATCATAAGGTTATTAGATGAATACTTTGACTAAAGAAAATTGTATAAATTGGATTAATAAATGAATCTGGGGATCCTGTTTATATTTGTTTATGGATATGCATATGCATGTGTGTTTACACATGCATATTCACCTTAAGTGTCTGGAAAATCTCTTGGAGTGATTAAGATATGGGAATAGTTGTGGAATGGGTTCTGATGGATACCCATTTCAGCAGAATGAGTTCTATACAGTAGGTAAGGTAAATAACCCTACAAACTGTAGGTTTACATATTTATTGCTGACTTCTGCTTTTTTGGGTGACTTTATTGTTAATAACTCTATATAGAGGACAACTATATAATTAATAAAATAGCTACATGGGGTTGAAGATGGAAATAATAGGGAAATAATATGGTAATAACAAAATAGACATATGAGGTTGAAGATATATTTATATGAGATTGACCCAAATCTATTCTCTATATGCCTTTTTACACCTTTTGAGTTACCTAATTGCACTGATCTAGGATTGGTGCCTTACCATTTATATCCTAGAAAAATTGTATGATTTATTATATTGCTGCTCTATATATTAATTCTGCAAAGAAAAATTGAGTAGAATGATATATGACAATATTAATAACTGGTAATTGAAGCTGGTAACCAATTGATCTGAACAATGGTGACATTAAAAACTCTAATAATGGTGTGGAAAGGATAGTGACAGATGGATTTGATATTTGGCCCCTCAAAGCTGTGTAGGCCATCCAGAGGGGAATCTATCTAATATCTGCGTGGAACTATGAGTCTTGCTGGGACTAATTTAATCAGATCTAGGAAGTGTTGATGCATATTAAACTGTATAGAAACTTACTTTTTGACTGTATCTATTATATATTGATGTTAATTTTTTTTATTTTTGTTTGTTTAGTTATTTATTTATTATTATTTTTAAACTTTATTTTTATTTATATGTATTTTCATGATCATTTTTTATGAATTATTTTTTATTATATATCTTTTTTTATATATATATTTTTTTATATATATTTTTTATTTTTTTACTTTTATTATTTAATAATTTTATTCATTAATAAGATATATATTTTTTTTAATTACAAATATTTTGTGTTATTTGGTCACGCTCTTAACAAGCTTGCAAAAATATATATATAAGCTTGCTTGTATGGTTCTGCGAGAATTATAAGTGCACTGTGCACCGATATTGGTAATTTATGTACATATATTGAGAATCTGTGTCTGTATATTAACTATAAGTTAACTAAGTCCATATAAATCTATATAAATCTTCCATTTGTGGTCCTAGTTTAAGCCTCTCGTCGATCGTAGATGTATAAGTAGAAATGCAAAATTAACATAATTACTATGTCATTTATATGACCGATTTAGGTTCGTATCTTAATGTCTTTTCAAACCTTCTTGTTGAAACTGTATTGTTTGTTGTAATTGTAATTTTTGTACTCTATATATATTTTTTACCCTCATTTAAATAGATATAGAAAGACTGGTGCTTATGGAAATCAGCTCTGTTCAAACATACAACGATCCGCTGATGAAATTTACTAAGAGACTGTGTACACACACCTGTTTACTAATTAATGAAGTGTACGTGTAATATAAGGGACCGCTAGAAACACGTGCGGTCATACTCACCTATCCTCTGAAGAAATCTTATAGATGAAACGCGTCAGCAGAGATTAACTTACCTTTACACCACGGACTCCAACTATTGGCAGTTTCCACCACGCTGTGTAGATCTGTTGGGTGCTGTAGCGTTCCGGACCGCTGCAGCCACACTAGGAGCAGAGCCGAAGCCTGAGCCATCAATAATTCCAGTTATCTACGCAGAGAGACCGAATCTGCCTTGGAGGAGGAGACGCTGTGTTGTCCCAGGAGGATAAGTATCGCGGATCTATCCCTCTTTGGAAGTTTTACCATCTGAGTCTCTTTATTGCTGTATCATTACTGTGAAAAGTTTATTAAGCACCATATGCACATTTATTAACGGCATTTAACATCTGAGCTTGGACTATCTACATGCTAAGAAGGCTCCCTCCTATATTCTCATAAGCGAAGTGGACTGAGATTTCCTTTCATAGCTATATAGTGGTACTTGTTGATATAGCCTAATTACCATGAATATTTCTGTCTGGTGCATATAAAGACTGTCTTTTTCCATCACGGCACCAAATAAAGGGACTTTGCTACTAAAATATTTAATTACCGTTGATTGGAGAGTGAGAGTGAATGATACTTGCCATTACCATCAAGATATATCGCTATCTCACTCGTGCACTAGCTATCATCAGGATCTCCATTGCTATTCTCTATATAAGTGGATCCACTATATCTAATATTGCCATAGTTGTGGTTTAGGGTGTTTTTATACATTCTGGTCCAATTTAATTATTTTATTGTAGTAGTTACATTATATTGTTTTTTGTTTTTTAATTTTCGTCTGGTACCAGACTGTGAATTGCAATAAACTGTTTGTTTTTAAGAAGGCTTGATCAGATTAATTTCTAGCGATATATTTTTCAGTATTTATTTTGAATATATATTTTCTTCATTGATACTTTTTATTGTTGTTTTTTCTCCATCACTACAGTGCTGGTAGTCTTTTTTCTATTCTTGTTCTTTATTAGGGAATCACTATCCCTTATACCAGCTGCGTTTGGTGGGTAAATTACAATTGGAGTGGCTACTAAGATTCCTGAGCGCCTAGATTGGTCTTTTCTGTTTTCTAAAGCTAAAATAGCTGGAGGTGAAGGTTAGTGAAACTAGGGGTGAGTTGGCAGAGATTTTACAAATAGCTATATAGTAAATACAGCGATTTGTATGCTCTGCCTTTTGAAACTTGCCGAAGCAATTTTTTCTATGGCGAGTTTCAAATGACTATACAGTGATTTGTAAAATTTCTGCCATCTCGTCTCAAGAAAATAGAGGTAGGTGTAAGTGTCGATTTCCTTAAAATCAGCACTCACTATGTTAAAAAACCCACTTTAAAATTAAAGAAAAACCTTTAAAATACTTTAAACCTCTGCCGTGGCATGCAATTAACCCTTGACATGCTGCAGCATTTAGTACTATAAGGCACATCATGCCCTTGTATTGCAGGGCATGTTGTGCCTTATAATACCATATCGGCAGCATATAGTATAATAACATTGCCCCGTTACAAAATACATACAGTAACATGGCCCTGTTACAATAAGAAGACATTAACATGGCCCTGATCATAATAAAAGGTTTCTATATGTGTCCCAATCTATTTTAAAGAATAATATATGTGGCCCGATCCTTAGTTCTAAATAATATATGTGCCTGATACAATAAATTATGGTTGGCTCCAATAGAAATAAATAAATAAATTATATATGTGCCCCTATAAAATTAAATAAATAATAGTTAGATCAGATCCAAAAAAATATTTAAACGATGTGGCCCAATCCTGAGATCTAAATAATAAATCTGGCCCGAACCTAAGTTCTAAATAATATATGTGGCCCAAATCATCCCTAAAAAAAACAAACATTGCTCCTCTTAAAATTATGGTTGATTCTATACTGTGTACTGTCTGCTCGTTAAAATACTGTATTATCATTAACTTAAAAACAAGGATTAGGTAGGTGCAAAAGTGACATTTTCTGTATGCCTTTATTTTAGTGCATGTGTGGTTAAATTTAACCCCATTTAAAGTTAAATCTGAGGCCAGTTGTCTACATTACACTGATCAGACTGCAGCCTTGAGAAGGCGGCTTTATGGGGCACATCAGGTCGGTGCACCTAAGCAGCCCCCTGCCTAGGGTTGGTTCAAAACCCATCTAAGCAATTAGGCTGTAGGCACTAAAATTTATGGAGGACCCTACTTGGCTGCATTGCTGAATATAACCGTAAGCCAGCAACACTGCAGCCATGGATTTAATGCCTGGCCATCACTGACAAAAGCGTTTTGCATCAGCAGGCACTGCCTCTATTTCTGTGGATGCATGCAGCTGCTGCCATATATTGTATGTAGTTTGTATTTCATTAAATGTCCAATGTTGACTTAACTAGTATCAACTCTTTCAGACAATAGTTAATGCTTTGTCTTGTTCTTTATATTTGTGGGACATTATTGAAAACATGATATGAGTAAATTTAACAAATGCTTATACTAAGAATGCATCTTCATAATAAATCTTAAGCAATTATCAGTTTGATGGAAAGAGGTCCTACCACTCTTTTCCAAATTAATTCCACACTTCAGCCCGTGTATTCACTGTAATCTGATTGTTTAGTTTAATAAATCAAACCTACCTGCAGATAATCCATTTAGGCTTTTTAATTAAACACAATTATCACAATTTGTTCTGCTCCCTGCCAGCCTGCAAGTAGAATATAGGCTGATGAGGGGAAGAAATTCAGTCATGTTTATCTTTAAAGCTGAAGATGATGTAGAGTGTATTAAAAACAATCTTGTATAAAGTATTCCATGGAATATAGATGTAGCAAAAATCCTGTCTGCCCTTAAGCCTTGTATTCTTAATTCCTACAAAACTTCTTTCAGAATTAGAATATAACACAATTTGCATTAATAAAAAAGGAAAACAAACACATTTACTATTGTTACCTTTGTATAATATTGAGATAAGATTTTTCTTTTATTCCAATGATGACTGTAGCTGAGTAAGAAACAATTAAAAATGTTTTGGGAAAATGGTTTGCTTAAAAATTCTGAGCAGATATTAAAGAGCAACTTTTTTTAATTAATCTTTTTATTGCTACCGAAGCATCAAATGTAATATATTCCAGCAGTACACAATGTTTTTTTTTATATAATATAAATGTATATAAGGAATGTATATAAGAGTATGCCAGAAGACATGTTCAATGTAGAAAAGTATTGCATTTCATTACTGAAATGGAGTGCACATTGCAGAACAGTAAAACGCAATATTTGACAATTGAAGGCATAAGACATGTAAGTCCTTATTCAATTAGCTTCGCACCTGCGTTATTTGCAGTGCAAAGCTAAATGTGCGAATTGTTTTTGGGGGATTTTTATTTTCACCTCATAGAGGTGCACATAAAAGTTGGCTACCGTAATAAACAGGAAAAAGCGCACCGCATGCTTTTTCCCGTCTAACGGTATGCGCAAATGTAATTGAATCAGGCCCATAGCATTTAAAATTTTAGACATATTGCTTATAGGTAAACAATATATTGAATTATAAAGTTATGTTGATTAAACTGATATTAATTAACATTGCAATAAACATATTCACGTGATGAATAAAGCAGAAAAAAAGTAGTTTAGTGCTCTTCATTTTTGTACTACAATATAAAGGTATGGGATGAATTATGTAAAGGTGAACCTACTGTAAGACAGGTTACAGCTAGGACTTTAGAATTAAGGTTAGATGAGATGAAAGATGGAGAAGAGTAGTGGCTGTGTGGGGGGGGAGGGGTTCAGGGCATGAAGGGGCATTGTAGTGTATCAGTGTATTTTAGCAAATGCTAAACTAAAGTTCAACGGGAGGGTCATTATCAAGCATGTACCAAGAGATATTAGAAGAGTGGGCATATAATTGGCTTTTTGTAGTGAATAAAAGAGTGTTGATGTAACTCACCCATTCTGCAGAGAAATGGGTCACCCGTTGTTCTCTAGAAAGTGTTGCCCCCTGCCAATCTATCCTGAAAATATGAAAAATGAAGTTTCTCCTGAAAAAGGTGAAAGGAAGAGCCAAGAAAATGCCTTGATGGTTCCAGATTTGGCTTTGCGAGCAGCGGCACTGAGTAAGGAGGGCAATGAGTAAAATTTGTATGGAATGATGAGAAAACTGGTCATTGAAATTGACTGTATTATCACTTTCATACTCTCATAATCAAACTCAGCTCTTAAGAAATTGTAGTGGAGAGAAATTGCACCTCGGGATGGAGCTCTCAACAATAGAAGAGTGTTCAGAGGGTTGCGCTAATCTATAGCTGATAAATATCTGACAACTGTTGAGGTATAGTGTTGAGCCTGGAAACATGCAAAGAGAGAAGATTTTAAAAAGGGGTAGGTCTCAATAAGCCGGAAATGTGTTAGTATACACTTAATAGGCTGGTTGAATAAACTCATAAAGTTCTAATATCCTCTTAAACCCTCTTCTCTCCACCTAGAAATCTAGTTTATGTAGAAAGGTTAACCGTATAAGCATTAAGATTTAGTCCGTGGTGCAGTATATGCCATAAAACAAGGGTAGACTAAAATAGGGAATTGTGATTAAGTTCTGATGAAATTTCTTGGTCACATAAATGAAGGAAGGAAACCCAGTCATGAAGATGGCATGACAAAGCTTATGGGTTATGAGTTATGAAAGTTAATACCTATGTTAAATTTAGTTTGCTGTCATTTTAATATTATTTGCTGCTGTGTCAGTGGGTGTTTAAGCTCTCTGCAGTGGTTACCTGACAACACCAGCAGTTCTCTAAAATTTCCCCTCTAGCCCTCTGCTATGACCGGCTGCAAAATCACCTCTTTTCTAATCCTGACTCTGAGGAAACTGAGTATAGCTTCACTGCTGGATCTCTGTATTCCCGAGGTTCTTTCTACTGCACCCTGCATTTGGTATTTATATGTGCTGTCAACCTTTCCCTTGTGGATTCCAATTTTACAGTGTTCCAGCATTTTGGTAATCTTCTGCGTTCCAGCATTCTGACAATCTCCTGTAATGCTTTCAGTGCATATTTATATTGTTATATTTTAAGGGTTATTTCTGTGAAAAACCAAACATCGAGTATCTGAAACTCAAATCATAGCTTTATTTGTGATATTATCAGTTTTGATTGGCTCCATAAACTGACTTCCTTTTCCTATAGAAACATCCTTAGGTTCTGAAAATAAAGAGTTTTCCCAAAGCACTGTGCTGTGTGCATAAAGGGACTGGCAGGAAAATCAGGCACTCAGTATGCCTTCTGCATCATCTGGAGGAGGTCAGCACACAACAGGGTGATGGAGAACCTGTGGCTGCCAAAATTGAAGGGAAACAAGACTCATGATTTGTGTAAACAAAAGGTTGTATTGTGTATGTGTAACATTACTAGACATAAACAGTAAAGTATATGTACATCTTACTGTCTTTCTATTTTCTAACTCAATCTCTGAAATCTTTCTATGCCATCTAACCATCTCCTCTACTTTTGAGCATCCTGGAGCTCTCCACGATGTCATTTATGAATTCTACACATTTTTGTGTGTTATTAAGAATAACTTCATTTTGAGTGTAGTTTAATAAAAAATAATATTAAATATTTTCATAAATTATTTAAGGCCTTAGATCTATTTGATCAGTTTTGTCTGTTTTGCTAATATTTATTTGTTACAGTATATAAATATATGAAAAAATGTTTCTCCATACTCATTTACAAAGGTGCATTTCTGTTACTAAAATTAAGACAAAAAGTTTCTTGTTCGAACAACTTGTACTTGATTAGTCTATTAGGAAATGTCAACTATCAAGAACATTTCAGTCTGTGAACAAGACATTGCATGTACATTAAGATACTGAAGAGTCACTGAGGTTCCAAGGTTAAGGTCAGTTAAGTGGTAATAGGAAAAGCATGATGGTCCACATTAATGCTGTATATCTCTGCAATATTACCATATTGTGAATAGTATTGAATAGTGCTGAGAATGAGAGATAGTCTATTGACCTTCTGCAATCATTTAAGCAATTCATTATCCTTCTGTTTAAAACAACAAAACACTGTATCCTGTGTAAAAGTTCTGCTATTTAATATATCTTGTGCTGTATTACAATATCTAGCAGTTTGCTAAAGAAAAGGAAACTGAGGATACATTCTTTCTGTGTATGTTTCCTGACTATGTAAGAATACAGTACTTTCATTTCATTCCTTTAACTGCAAATAAGAACAACTGACTGTAAGCTGTTTGTTTTGGGTTCAATGGCATCTCATTTACACGTGTTAATTGCAGTTAATTGGCACTAATTAGATGAACAGGAAACCCTCTGGGAGCACTCATACCTTTAATTTGTAGTAAATATCATTAATTAACATATGCTAATTAAAGCCAATTAACATTGATTAAGGGTTGCCAGCTACTCGGAAAGTACAAATATGCATATTGCATTAAGTCAGCATCAATTGTAATGCATCCTTTACATGTAACAAAAATATGCTGTTGTAGTTTTATGATTTGCATAAACACTGGCTGGCAACACGTCTGTTTGCTATTAGTATTACATACCTTCTTACATTAAAGATGAATGACCAACTGCTGAAAAATTTTACTAATCTCCTCCTACCAGAAACATTGGTAACTGCTATATATAGCTGTTTTTTCAGGGCCTCCAGGGGTGATGGTATGGGCACAAGTATTTAGGATAATGTGGATGGTACCTTTGGGCAGCATGGACCTATGGACTCTTCTTTCTCTGATTTTTGTCATCTGCATTGACTTTTGCCATAATCAATAGACAAAAGTTAATTTCAATAGGCTTAGTTTTACCAGCAGTAAACAGAAAAAGAAAACACTGAGTATCACACTATGGGGCTTAAAAAATACAGTTTTATTTAAAAGCCTGTGGACTCTAAGGCTTTTACCATGCCTTACTTTACTGAGCAATATAATAGTACTATTCAGTATTGAAACCTTGTGGGTCCCTTCTGTAGAATGATGTGCAAAAAAAGTAATCTGTATATATCATGTAGTTTCTTTCTGTCAAAGTTGCTTGGTTTACAATAAAATTAATGTGCAGGTAATCAGGTGGACTAGTAAACCAAGTCATGATCTGGTTAATCATTGGCTGATACTTTTTGTCTTTAAACTAACCATTAAGGGGCTGATCCAGAGTTTGGGAATAAGGGCAAAACAGGTGCATGTTTTGCAGCTTGGCTAAACCATTTAGCAAATGATTGTTTGCAATCCCTCTCCTTCCAAAGTTTATCTCCATACTATAATACCCCTTTCACACTGGCATAAAAAACCCGGCATTTTGCAAAAACATGGGTTTTTGGTGGTAATGTGAAACCGCCACTTCCGGGAGACCCGGGTCAAGAGACCCAGGTCTTGAACACGGGAAAAAAGAAGGGTTTTTCCCGTGTTCAACCCAGGAATGGTGGCAATGTGAAAGCGCCAGGGTTGTTTTCAACCCGGGTCTTTAATTTTGCCTCCCGATTGGCTCAGATTAGTCTACTGTTGCTATGGCAACAGTAAACAAATCTGTTTCTAGCGTCAGATAGTGTAAAAAATAGAAAATAAAAAAAAAATTGGCAAGTATAGGGCATGCTGATGCTTGTAGTTCTACAATCGTCAGCATGCCCAGGGATGGCAGGGCATGCTAGCGCTATAGGGCCGGCCCCAACCCTAAAAAAAAAAACATTTAATGCCCCCCTATAAAGAATACATTACATTTAATACTGCAAATATTGAAAAAAAAATTACCCCTAATTGTTTCATGTAAAAAATAATAAAAAGAGTCACAGTCTGCACCCCTCTTACCGGCCCGGGGGGTAATCAGGACCACTGGCAGGCACTGCTTGTTCAGCCTCAACCGGAGGGACAGCGCACCTGATCGCGCAGCAAAATCACAGCCTGTTGCTGGACACACAATGAAGCCTGCGGCGATCGCATTGACCCTACTGTTACTAATACACTTCCATGTAATATAGGGTTGGGGCCGGCCCTATATTTACATATATACTGGCACTTGTGGTTCTCTAGGTGCTAGCATGCCCTGCCATCCCTGGGCATGCTGATGATTGTAGAACTACAAGCATCAGCATGCTGTGCAGCGTTAAAAATCCAGGAAAACACAGGAAATTCCTGGTAATGTGAAAGGGACAGACCAAGGAATTTCCCGTGTTTTTGGTGGACTTATAACGTGGTTATGAGAAACACATGGCATTGCTCCCAGAAAAGTCCATGGTACAAATTCCAGGGTTTTTCAAAGGTAGTAATGTGAAAGCGGTATTAGTATCTTCAATACTTAAAGGCATTGCTTTTGCACCCATATTACTGTTGTTTCTTCACACTGATGCACCACCTCCATCCTTTTCTTAACATATTCTATATCTTTCCTCAGTCTTATTACATGTTCAGTTTCACCTTTTATCTGAGGTGCAGGACCAATTGTGTTGCATATATTCTGTCTATTTCTCTCTACTGTGTTGCTTTGGACTGGGTTTTGGTATGTGGACTGTGATCACTTCGGAAGTGGGTAACAATTTCTCCAGTGAATATAGCTCTGATATTACTTAAATCATATTTACACATATTTGCTCCCTTGGACTGGAAGCAGTACCAGCTACTTTAATCGGCTTGGCACCTTTCATTTTATTTATACCTTTTAGGTTTCTGAGCTGAGGGCTCTTGCTCAAATATATCTGAAGCTAGGAAGATTCAAAATACTATGACATAGTACAGGGTTGTGAAGGGCACCTGTGGACTCCTTTATCTGGGCTTCTCTTCTGAATGGGTTCTGCTCCTTGTTGACAATTTTATCTGTGCTGGGTTAACACCTTGCTCTGGACCCTGAAATCGTGTTCATTAAATCAAATTTGTTTTGGCGCAGGGGTGATGGTATTAGCACAGGTGTATAGGATAAGGTGGTTGGTACCTTTGAGTAGCTTGAATCCATGTACTCTTCTCTATCTGATTCTTGTCATCTGCATTGTCTTTAGCCATATTCAATAGGAAGAGAGGCAAGGGTTTCCCCAGCAGTACACAAAGGGACAACTTAGTATCACTATAGGGTTTAACAAATACAGTTTTATTTAAAGACTCCAATGCTTGATATACACACAAGAGTTTTTTCTGCCAATTATTGTGCAGATCACACAATAATTCCATTCAACAATTTCAGCAAATATCTTACCAGTGTGTGTTGGATTTTTGGGATCTCCTAATTTTTGGGGTTCAGCAATGTCATTATGTTTTACACAAGATAGTAGAAGAACTGCATGATGGGAATAAAAAGAACAATGCAGCGGCGAGTCATTACAGTGTGTACTGTACAAACACTAGGTACACAATCATATGTGAAAACAGGATTGCTGCTAAACTTGCCAGTGTGAACCCATTTTAAGACTTGTACCAGATATAAGATGCTCAATAATCATAGCACTTGGTTTAAATGGCATTGAAATATACAGTTCACAGTATTAAACCACTTGCAATTATGAACATATTAAATATGAATATATTATGATCTGTCTGATAATATAGGGATCAATCTAATAGTACTATACAGTATGTATACGTTGGGGGCCCTTTCTTGAGAATGATGCACAAATAAAGGGTGATCAGTATAAATTATGCAGTTTCTATCTGTCAAAGTTGCTTGTGTTGCAATAAGACTAATATGCAGACAGTCTTGTAGACAAAGGAACCAGGGGCCTGATCCAGACTTAAGATCGTTTTACGTACGCAAGCATACCTAAATTACACACTACTAAGGATAATACACTCTCCCTGTCACTCCCCTCTCACATACATAACTTAGCTGATTTACATGTTCATAGCCCTACCTTAACATTTCATTGTGTTTGTTTGGTCATACGAAATGCCTTGTTCTACGTAACTGCCTAATCCAGCCCATACCGTACAATTTAAATGCCTCCTCCCACCCACAATGCGTATATTCGGCCATGCATAGTTATGTCACGATCTATCATACGGATCTCTGATCAGCATTCCAATGCGTAACATCCGGCATATGCATGCGCAGTGCGCTCCCACCACATGAGTTACACACACCGCATCGTTATTAAGTCTGGATCAAGCCCCAAGTCCTTAGCTGGTTAATCACGGGTTGATACTTTTTGTATTTAAACTACTTCAAAGAATTGAATGTGTAGTGTGGACTTTTGCAGGCAATAACTACATTATGCCAATCAAAAGTCCTTTCATTTGCATACATCTTATATGATCCACACTCTCTGTTTCTGAGCCTTCAATTTTTCTCTGTTGTTTACCCTGTTATTCTTCTGTTTCAACTGTTTCTGTTATGTAATCTACTCCAATTCTCTCCATCTTCCATACTGCTTGTCAGTAACCATTTTCTCAACACATCCCTCTTCACATCTTTCCTCTAAGCCTTTTCCTGGGCTTCCTCCACAGGCCATGTCCCATTTTTCTCCCCAGTGCAGTCTGGGATAAGTAGTTTCTTCATTAGCAGTTTATAGACTTTGGAATAGGCTCAGCGATGATGGCTGACAACTGTCAGATCTCCCTCTATAATGTCAAAAGTTAACACTCAATAATGGCTGGATTGTGTAAAGATTAGATTACAAAAATCTAGTGGATTAATTTTTGTTTCAGAGTACAGGTTGTTATAATAAAATAAATAATGGTTGCATAACATATACATACTACTGCATTTCACACATGGGTCTGTTTTTCTTAAATATTACTATCAAACTGACACTTGCCCCATGCACAATAAACTTGGACTAACAGTTGGTGTTTTAATAAATACAATAACTCCTCATGGCTTGGGACTAGCATGGAGTAGCTAGCGTTTACCTCGGCTCCCGCACTATCCTGCTTATATATCCTCTTTTTGGGTCCCCCTGCGGCTGGATCGGCTTCCCGGTGTGCTAAGGGGGTGACGTGTGCTGCTGGCTGGTGTCCGGTGCCAGCATATGTGCGTGGGCTGCGAACTCTGTGGTTCCAGCGGTGCTGTGCGGCTCTCTGGGCGGTGGGGGAGGAAGATCCCTTTGAACTACCCTCTCTGCATGGCGCTACCTTCGGTTGGTGGCTGGCGGTTTTTTCCTGGCTCCTGGGGCGGTCCTGGAAGACATAGGAGCAGTGGTGACTGCGGTTCTGGCCCGCTGTGGGAGCGTTTGGTACGAAGGAGGACGACTTCCGGGCGCCATCTTGAGAATGCTCCTGGCGTTCTCCTGCACATGAGACTGGTGGTGCATGGGTCCTGTACTCCAATACTGCTTGGTACTAAGCTGTGTTGGCTGATTCCCCTCCTGTAGAGTTTAGGACTGGACATCTGCCTTGAGGGGATTTGGTCAGTTTCTGGGAGCTCCCCTCCCCCCTCCTTTGCTATTGCAACTTCCAGACAGTGACTTAGGTATATGCCTATATTGAAGTGGATTGAATCAAAGTTTTGGCAGCGTCACTGCTAGTACTACCTGTCATTTTGGATTTATAAGTTTGTCTACAAAGCCTCAATTACTCCCAGCAGCTTTAACGGTTATTGAAGGTACTATTTTTTCTCTATTGCAGTGCTGTGAAGAAAAATCAGGCAGTGCCCTGGGGGTATAAATATACTGGAGTGGACTTAATCAATTGTTGGCAGCATTACTGCTAGTATTATCGGTCACCTTGGATTTATAACTTTCAGTCTGCAAGTTTTGGGCTATCTCCAGCAGCTATCATTGTTACAGTATATATTATTTTCTTTATATAAAGTGCTGCGAAGAAACTTGGGCAGTGGTCTGGGCCTATAAATATATTGGAGTGGACTTAATCAAGTGCTAGTAACATCGCTGCCAGTGTTATCTGTCACCTTGGATTCATAATTCTCAGTCTGCAAATTTTCAGTCTATCTCCAGCAATTACAACTGATCCATTTTTGTTTTCCCTGCATTATGGGCCGCTCTGATAAGGCAGCGGCGGTGACTGCCCGGCTAGAACGCTTCGCCAGACAATCATCTTCAGCTCCTCCATCAGATCCGCATAGCCCGCTGGACTCCGGGGACAGAGTGTAAGTGATTCTTCCGAAGGCCCTGAACCTACACTTCAACACATACTTAATGCTATATCAGCTTCTAAGAAGACGTTGATGGAAAAAATTGGTGAGGTGCAAATGGACATTTCCCAGTTGCGACAGGATGTACAGCGTATAAGGGAGCGAGTTACAGAAACCGAACGGCGAATATCTACCCTGGAGGATGTGGTAACTCCTCTTCCTGCCCAAATTGCCAGCCTGACCTGGAGGGTAGATTGCGATTCGTGGGCCTTCCTGAAAAGGCGAAGGGGAAAACTCCAGAGCTCTTTCTGGAATCCTGGTTGCTTGAGGTGTTCGGAAAGGAGGAATTCACACCCCAATTTGCCATGGAACGTGCTCACTGGTGCCCCCACCGGTTGTGGGGGCGCCATCTTGCACTTTTATTGCAAAACTTTTCATTACAGGGACAGGGACACTGTCCTGAGGTTGGCTCGCACCAAGGGTCCTCTTCAATTTGAAAATAAAACGGTCATGGTGTTCCCGGATTTCGCTATGGACGTACAAAAATCTAGAGCTCAATTTACATCTGTCAAGCAACGTCTTCGGGATTTGCAAATACTGTATGCTATGATGTATCCTGCTAAGCTTTGGGTGGTTGCAGATCATTCAACGCACTTCTTCCTTGATCCTCAGGATGTGACTGACTGATTGGCACACCATCCTCGTTGAAGAGACTGTCCGGATTGATAAGTAGCATGGCTGTTATCCTGCTGACTAAAATTTGCTTGTTGTTTTCTCCTTGACCGGGACGATTAGTTAAATATTTGTTTGAACTCCCCTTGGTTTGAGCCCCCTTTTGCAATGACTTTACTTTTGGTTTATGCTGGGGGGATGGGTTCGGCCATGGGGGTTACCTTGTTGTATTTTGTTATGTTGTGGGAGCCGCTAGGCTAGCGTATAGCTGGTACATTGATAAGCCTCACACAGCATTTGGGTTATTTTTTGTTTTGTTTGTTTGTTTCAGCCCTAGGGGTTTTATTATCTCTGGGGGTGGGTTAAGTTAGGGGTAGTTGTTAAGGGTTAAAGTATCCCATGGTTTAAATGGGTATACAGGGAGGGATAGATGGGTGGACCGGCACTGCTACAATGTAGTTTTATGTTTACTTATATGGTGTATTTTCATGTTTATTATATTATGCTCAAGGTATACTGATCCTTCATAATGTTTGCTATTTAAGATATGGTTTTGCCTGAGAGTGGGGGTAAGGTAACATTCTTATCATGGAACACTCGGGGGTTAAATGATCACCTTAAGCGGTCATTGGTACTTAGTCAAATTAAAAAGTATAATGCTGATATTAACTGTTTGGTGGAGACCCATTTGACTGGTAGTCATCTTCTTTCTCTTAAACGCCCCTGGATAGGCTGGGCCTATCACTCCCCATATGCTAATAACGACTGTGGTGTGTCTATCTTAATTTGTAAAAGGGTGCAATTCATATTAGAGCAAACCCAAATAAATCCCTATGGTCAATTTGTATTTCTTCGGGCCACAGTAAATCATCATCCCTTATATATTCTAGGTATTTACATTCTGCCTCCGTTTAGTAATGAGGTTCTAGGCCAAGCGGCTTCCTTTGTCTCTCAATCCCCAGGGACTGAGGTTGTGTGTATGGGGGTTTTCAATAATGTCTTTAACTTATCCTTAGATAGATGGAATGAACAGGTCCAGATCCCTGTTTCTGGTCCCATTCCCTTTGCAAAATTAATTGAGGGATTGGGGTGGGTTGATCCCTGGCATGTAAGGTTCCCCTGTAAGCGTTCCTATTCTTGCCATTCTACATCTTACCACACACTGTCCCGTATTCATTTAGTCCTGCTTTCACAAACTTTGTCACCAAGGGTAGATAAGGTGGAATACTTGCCACATGCTATTTCCGACCATTCCCCTGTATTTCTCTCTTTAAATTTAGATTCTGACAGTGGTATCCGCTTTTGGAAACACAATCCATTCTGGCTTACGTTGCTGGGTGCAGGGTTGGATATGGTGGACATTTGGGAAAAATATTTCCAAGAAAACCAGAACACTGCATGGTCTGTGGCAGTGTGGGAGGCGTTCTTCGGGGATCCTTTATTAAAAGAGTGGCAGGGATTAAAAGTTATCATAAGGCAAGGGAGATGGAGCTTGAACAGGCATGTAAGGATCTGGAATAGTGTTATATAATCTCTGGGGAGGCGGGGGATCGGAGATCCTGGCTGCGGGCTCAGAGGGAGTGGAGTGATTATTTATTGGATAAATCTAAGCATAGACTTAAATTTAATAAGCTTTCATTATACTCACAAGCTGATGCTGGGGGGAGCTACATGGCCTGTCTTGAGAGGGAGGTGAGAGGGCATGGCATTGTCTCGGATATTCTTAATTTGCAGGGTACCATGTGATATGGGGGTTCGGAGATAATGGATGTGTTTCTAGGTTTTTATAAAACACTTAATTCCTCTCAGGCGATTTATACATCTGACTTGCTCTCCTCTTATCTAGACAAAGTACAATTTTGTAGACTCCCGCAGGACTCTATAGATTTTTTAGATGCCCCCTTTACAGAGTGGGAACTGGTGGGAGCCATTAGTTCTTTCCCCAACCACAAGGCCCCGGGAGTAGATGGCATTCCGGTGTATAAGACATTTTCTGAGTTTGCCTGTAGAGGTGTATAAGACATTTTCTGAGTTCTTTGCCCCGCAGTTATTGGAATACTTTAATCAATTATTTGAAGCAAGTGAGCTGCCTCCTTCTATGCTAGAAGCCCTGATAGTCTTGATACCCAAACCAGATAAAGATCCCCTCCTTCCTGAATCCTATCATTCCATTTCTCTTCTCTCCACTGATGTCAAAATATTAGCTAAACTTCTAAAGATTAACTGGTCCAAGTCGCACATTTTTCCTTTGGGAAATGTAGATCCCTCTCGATCCCCTCCTCAAGGCCCCTTGCAATGGTCTATGCGATTCAAATATTTGGGAATATGAATATCTCATGACCCTGAGGAATATGTAGTGCTAAACTTGGTTCCTATAGACACTTCCTTTAAGAAAAGTTTCACCATTGGCAAAAGCTACCCTTAACCATTACTGGAAGGATAAACCTAGTTAAAATGGTTATCTAGACTAAGTATTTGTATGTATTGCAACATTCCCCGGTTTACCTTCCCCGCTGTGTGTTCTCTGTTCTTAATGGTCTGCTTTCCTCTTTTATTTGGGCTGGTCATAAACCCAAACTTAAGATAGCAACCTTAAGTCAGGCAAAGGCTGTGGGGGGCCTCTCCTTACCTAACTTTCGTAATTATTACACAGCTTCCCAGATGGTTCATCTTACATCATGGGTAACCCATCCTGCATCTAAGGGAGTAGTGCAGGCTTTGGTGCATCAGTCTGAGCCCTGCAGGAGCCCACTTCACTTATTATTGGTGGACAAAACCACAAGAAATTTTAAGCCAATTGTTAAATATATTTATATATAATATTTAACAGGCCGTGGAGATATGGAAGGCTGCCAAACAAATTATTGGGGGGGAGGGACTGAACCCGGAGGTGCCGTTATGGCATAACTCTCCTTAGGGGAACATAATCAGTGGTCACGGTCCTCTCTTCAGTTGGTGGGGCAGGTGTACTAAAATGGAAAAAATCCTTTTCTCAGCTGCAAGAAGAGTTTCATTTCCCCTCCTCTAACTTTTTTGCGTATCTCCAGCTCAGGCATGCCTTGGGGACATAGTTTAGAGACGGGGTTCCAGTTATTCAAGATTCAACAACAAAATTGCTTCTAAAGGGCCTTGGTCCTCGGAAGGCTATTTCATATGTTTATAGTACTCTGAATGGAATAGGGGGGTGGCTAAATTTGGTTCCCCTTAGAGCTAAATGGGTGGCAAGATCTTGGATCTATTGATGATGACACTTGGCATCATATGTTGGGTGTATGAGGGATGCCACAGTATGCCTGCACTTCCAACAGATACATTATTATATTTTACAAAGGGTTTATCAGACACCTCTTACTTTGCACAAACTGGGACTCCGGTCTTCTTCAGGCTGTCCTAAGTGTGGAAATCTCGATGCGGGTTTTTGGCACATGCTATGGTCCTGCCCACTAGTTTTAAGATACTGGCAAGGAGTGTGGAATTGCATTCGTTCTACTGCTCAGGAGCTGCCACAGTTGGATTCCTCCTTTGTATTATTTGGGTCTTCACTAGAGGAAATGTTCAATCCAATTCTGTATAAATATGTAATCAACCTCTCCACATTGGCTAAGGTTATTTTTGCTCGATCCTGGATGGCGTCTGACCCTCCCATACTACAGTGCTGGATAGCCTTGGTCAATTAAACAGTGGGGCACGAGCGGTATTTATATACGCAGAGAAGGGCTCTCCCTAAATATCATAAGATCTGGGCACAATGGTGTGAATCGCAATATGGGGAACCTCAGCTTGATTGGGTTTGTTTGGATAAGGACTTCTCCCAATGGTTTGTCTGAAGGCCCCCCTCCTTTTCCTTCTACCCCCCTCATTCATTCATCCATTCATTTAACTTATTCAACCTCCTTATTTGAACACATATATTTATCTATTTAATATTATTCACGAGGGCTGCCGGGTCCATGTGGAGAGTTGAAAAAGCAAAAACTGTTGTTGTATAATACACAATGCTGTTAAAACTCTTTCTGTGTCCATAATGTAAACTTAACCTCTGTCAATGGAGTGTGCCTTGATACAGTGTAACATGGACTGACTTCCCGCTAATTAGTAAACTTGATATCTTTGTTTGCTTCTCTGTATTTAAAGGTAGCAGTGCCGGGGGGTAGGGGTTTGGGGTTGGTATAATCGGCTATGTATGTTTGTTTTTGTATGTATGTTATTTTTTTTTATGTTGAAAAATTCAATAAAAATTTACTGAATAAAAAAAAAAAATACAATAACTCCTTTTATGGATTTTTGGGGTTTTACGATGCGGCTACCTGTCAAACCTACCACTGGTTTAATTTTTGAAGGTTGTTAGCAGGACCGCCATCAGAAATTATGGGGCCCGGGACTGACAAAATATGCAGTTCCAAAAAAAGAAATGAGCGTCTCTTGCAGCTCTATGGCGCAGTCCAATGGCGCTCCACCCAGTGATCGCGCTACATGTTTTTTTGCCATAGTAAAAATACTCAAAGCATTTTTAAGGAGTATTTCTAACCAAAGAGGAGTATAAATTATCGGTAATTAAGTAAAATTTTAAAGTGGTCTATGCTGTTCCAAACATATAATTTATAACAAATATCTATGATCGTTTGCTCCCTTGTCTAAATGCCAAGATTTGGATATCATATTACACTTTACCATTTTATTTAATTACCAAATTATATGCTCTTTAAAAAATCTTACTGAAATAGATATATCAAGATGGATATATATATCTAGATATAGATATAAACATACACACACACACACACACACACACAAAAAGAACGGCACTCAGAGATTGTTAGAATAAAGTACTAGGAGTCCAGGGTTTCCAGCATTTCAATCTTAATGGCGTCCAGGTTTTCCAGCACTTAATGGCAAAACCTTTTGTCATTAAAACTGAAAACAGAAGCCGCTCTGTATGTATTTGGCCATTCTGTAATATCAGGCTAGCAAATGAGTAAGTTGCACTTATTTATTTTAAATTGTGCACAATTTTGTTATAGAAAAAGCAGCTAGTATAGACACAGATTATTCACTATAAAATGCATGAATTATAACAATACAGAGTTGTATTACTTGGACAGTGTAATAAATACAGAGATGGAAGTATTCAATAATCATCATGAAATGAGGGTGGTATACACAGAAATTGTGCTTGTATATACATAGCATTAATCAATACAAAGGTGACAGATGCTTATAATTCCCAGTGGAAATCAGTATTTGATATATATGGGATTTAGCCAGTTCAAAGTTTTGAGTCCATTATAAGAAACTGAAAGTATGTAATAGGAATAATGTATGCGCTAATAATAATTTGCACAATATTCCTTAAGTCACACTGTATGATAAGGTCCGTTACTCACACTCC
>WWET01005064.1:72962-84801 GCA_011038615.1 Limnodynastes dumerilii
CACTAGGCTGGAAGCACTAGGCACACAGTAAGAAGCAGGTCACAGAACTGAGGAACAGACTCTATAACCAGCACCTGGGAGAAGTGAGAGGGAGACTAAATAGAGACAGCTGCACAGTGATTGGCCAGCAAACCCAGTCCCAACCCAGGAAGTGACACAAGCAGCAGAAGGCATAAGAACCCTGCAGGCAGAGCATGTGGCTAACAGAGAAGCTGCACATGAGGTACTATGGATGCTGCTGCTAAGGAGCCTGCCGGCAGGGGAATCCACTGGAGCAAGGTAAGATAGTAATGGGGATAGGAGCAGTGCGTGCAGCTTGCCGTTAGAAGGCAGCTGTAACACCCCGGAGGGGAAAAAAAAAGACTACTAGTGTCCTGGGCAGGACAGAGAGGAGGCCTGGGGCTATCTTGGGAAACTAGGCTGATACTTGCTGCAAAATCAATTGTAGTGCCATCTGAAATTCTGTGGTAGGATCTTTGTCCAATCTGCGACAGGTGTCTGGATCATCCAGTTGTCTATAGACTTCTTTTTTGTAGTCCTCGATGTCTTGTATCACTGTTGTGCCCTCCTTGTCAGCGGGGCGGATAATGATGTCTTTATAACTGTCTTTTAGTAGTGGAAGATTCAGCACGCATTTTATCCAATACCAAAGTTTCCATTGAGGAATTTGAAGCCAAACATATATATGCCAACGCTACAGGCGGACACCACAGGAGAGTGGATGAACAAATTGCAAAGCCAGATCGATAAATTTCGGGTAGATTTGATTAATTTCAAAAAAGAAAAGAAAGATAAAGGGCCTGATGCAGACTCCCGCACGCTTTGCGTGCATGCAGGATTCTGTAATTATGCGAGACAAAGGGCAGTGCACACCCCTGCCGCTCCCCTTTGTCGTGCTTACGCTGCCATAAGCCTGCTTTAAATGGGATGTACGGATCAGCGGTCCGTATGACTACTGATCTGCTGCAGTGTGGGAGCCCCCTCCCACACTGTACAATTTAAGTGCTTCCCCCAGCCTCTTTGGCGGAAGCACAGCCCATTTCCATGGAAATGGGCTTAGGCGGAACAAAGTTCCGTCCGATTGTTTATACGTTAGGGTTACTATAGTAACCCTAGCGTAACATCTGGAGGGCGCATGCGTGCATAAGTGCCCTGCCATTATAAAATCTGAATCCGGTCCAAAGTTCTTTGCGATTATGAGAATAATCATGTATACCCTTGGTTGGCTGGCACACAATTACCGTCAAGGCCAAAAAGAGATGCAAGCCGTCCTTGAAGAGTCAGTCCCCAAGGAGAATATGTTGACACCACCAGCAGCGAGAGTTCGGCTCATTCATACAGTGAACCCACTACCACTATGGAACAGCGGGATTTTCAAAGCAAACCCCCACTGAACCCCAAAAGAGGCAAAAAAAGAGAGCAAGAACGAGGCGGGGGGCCAATGGAAGAGAGCCACTCACCAAGTCTCGCTCTCTAAACCAGATGAATTAATCTTTAATTTATCCAAGCATCCTTTATCCCAGGAGGAAATTTCGGTCCTTCAGAAGGGTTTATCATTTGCCCCGTCATCTCTGTTTGATGTATTTCAATGGAAAGTTGGCCATTATAAATTCTTTCAGTCTCATCCCTCTCCTGATCAGTGTGTTTCATCTATCTACAAATGGTACACTCCCAGGTTCAAGTTCGATCCACAGGGGCATAACGCCTCTGTGAAGTATTTTTCACGACTGTTGGATGAATCTGTATTTCAAAAAAACCAAAAAATTACCTCCTATGGGTTACAACTTGTCAACACAGGAATTAATGGCCCTTAAAAACCTGAGTATAAAGACATCATTATCCGCCCCGCTGACAAGGGGGGTGCGATAGTGATACAAGGCATTGAGGACTACAGAAAAGAAGTCTATAGACAGCTGGATGATCCAGATACCTATCACAGATTGGACACAGAATTTTAGATGGCACTACAATTGATTTTACAGCAAGCATCAGATATGAGGGAAATGCCTGAACAAGTATCTACAGCTTTGATCACTAAATATCCTTGTGTTCCAATAATATACACTTTGCCAAAAGTACGGCCTGGTGCTCATTATGTCACCCTGTGTCGGAATTTCTGGATCATTTCCTCCAGCCCTGTGTCCAAAACACAACGTATTTAAAGGACACCACGCACTTATTGAATCTTTTAATTCATTTCAAGTTACCATCTACTAACATCTTATTGTGTACAGTTGATGTGGTGTCATTATACACCAATATTCCTCATGAACCTGGTCTGATGTCTATACAAAATTTGATTACGGACAATCCGGCCTATAATGGTCCCTCTGTTGTTCTTTTTCTGAAGTTACTACAGTTCTTTCTTGAACATAATTCAAACATAAATCAATCTTTTTGTTTGATGGCAGATATTTTGTACAAGTGGCAGGTTGCACTATGGGTTCTCCGGTTTCTCCATCTTTTGCAAATGCCCATATGCATGAGGTGGAACAAAGATTATTTTTGGACAATCCGAGGGTCAACAAACATCTGTTATTATTCAAACGCTATATAGATGATTTACTCATCATTTGGGAGGGCACAGAGGATAAATTCATTAAGGAAATGGAGATAATCAATTAGATGGATGCAAACATTAAGTTTACTTTTACTTGCAATAAAACATCAATCAATTATCTAGATGTGAAGATTTTTATTGACAATGGTACATTGGGCACGACTATCTTTGAGAAGGACACGGACCGAAACATCCTCCTCTTGGCATCCAGTCATCACCCACGGGCACTAACCAGGGGCTTACCGTTTTCCCAATTCATTCGAGTTTGTCGCATTAATAATAGCATTCCATTGTGGGATGCACAGACAAGATGTTAAAAAAATTCAGAGATAGAGGATACTCTAAAGTCACCTTACTATGTCTAAAGCTTTAGCCATCTCGAGGTCCCAACTGTTGTCCGTGAAAAAAGAACGTCAGAGGAAAGAGGATGTGTTACCATGGGTTACACATTATAGTCCCTTTATTGCAAAATCTACACGTAAGTTGTGGCATCTAGTGAAAACAGACACAGCACTCAACATGCAAAATTCACGTATCATGCCGTTAGACGGGGTAAAAACATCTGTGATTGGGTGGTCAAGACGGACATCACACCATTTAAACCTCAACCAACGACCTTTCTGTCTAAAGTCCCAGGTTGCTACAAGTGTTTAGGGTGTTTAACCTGTAGATTTTTGTAGCCAGGCAAGACTTTTAGACATCCTTCATCTGGAAAAATATATACCATTAAACAGGTTTTGACGTGCACTACAAAATTTGTAGTTTGTTTACTCAGATGGCCATGTGGACTATGCTATGTGGGGAAAACCCTCAGAACATTTAGAGAGAGACTGGCCCTACATCGGTCAGGAATTAGGATGGCTATACAAACTGGCAACTCTGACCAACCTGTAGCGCAACTGTCATGATTTTTGTAATTATATGCCTGCAACATAAGCTTAATATGTTGTGGATATCATATACATAGAATTTAAGCCTTGGGCATACAAGCCAGGTTTTTTATAGCAGGTTGTTGCACTGTAAGATACATTGTTTTGATGGTTTCACTAACATACTGTCATATGTATAGAATCATGATCCTGTTGTTCAGCATGTTTTTAACAGTTTGTTGTTTATGTTTCTTTCATGCGGTGTAGCGATGATTGCAGCGTCTTTGGTTGCCTGGGAGACAGCCCCCGGCGGAAGGAGTCATGCTGTGCCGCACCAGTACCATGGAGACGGTGATGTCAGGGTCCTGGGCTGGAAGCCGGGTTTGCTGCTCCAGGAGCGCCGGCGTGCGGTATCGCTGATACAAACGGTGGGGGGTAAGTGTTGTAATTAGATTCACTTATTTATTCTGGTTTGTTGCACTAGATCTGTTATTTTTTGTCCCTGATGAAAGGAACCATGAGTTCCTGAAACGTTGGAATAGCAAAAATAAAGATCAAGTCTTTTTAAATTGTTTTTCCAGTCTGTGAATGCCTCAATAACGATTTGTGAATATAGAAACCAAGGATACACCTGCTAACTTATATTATAACAGGGTGCACGGCCTGAAAAAGGTATATATAGTAAACTGTAAAAGCTACAGAAAGGTCAGCACTCCAAACTTCACTGCAGAAAAGTCTTATTTAATAGAAAAAAGCACCACATACAAATGAGAACGCAATAAAAATGCCAGGGACAAAAAATCCTTATACAGTAGATGCTGTCAGTTCATCCAATATTCACTGTGAGGCACATAGTTCAAGTCATAATTATGTCTAAATTTCTGTCTAAAATTCAAATAAATCCAAGCATATGAAATATATCAAAGGTTCAGAAGTGCCACGTGGAGACAAAAATATACTCAGCATCCATATTAGTTACGTCCCAGGCAGAGCAAGCCCTAGGCATAGGCGACATAGGCGAGATGCCTAGGGCGGCATTTGGTCAGGGGGGGAGACCCAAACTCTGGGCTGTCCAGTTTTATTAATGGATAGCCGAGAGTTTGTGTCACCCCCCCTGACCAAAACTGCAGTAAGTGACGGGAAGCGGGTGGGTTGGAAGCAGTGGTGATGGTCCTTGCTGATGAGGATCAGCCTGTCAGAGTCTTGGCCCTGCCCCTTCTTACCCAGGGACTCTGCATTTCTGTACAGGTTGCATCATGACACTGACGTCAGTGTGGTTTCTACAGAGAGAGCGCGCCGCAGAGGAGAGAAAACGATGAAGAAGGATGGCACAGGTAAGTCTTTTGTATAAAGAAAAATTTTAATTGGCAAAGGGTCACAAGGAATGGATAGCGGCAAGAAATAGGGGGAAGAAACAAAAGGACAGCTACAAGGAGGGGGCAGAAACAATGGATGGATAACAAGAGGGGCAGAAACAATGGATGGATAAAGAAAGGGGCAGAAACAATAGATGGACATAAGGAGGTGGCAGAAATGCTACATGGGCACACAATGAGGGGGCAGAAACAATGTATGGACATAAGGGGGGACAAAAAGGCTACATGTGCATACAAAGAGAAGGCAGAAACAATGGATGGATACAAGAGGGGGAAGAAACAATGGATGAGCATAAGGAGGTGGCAGAAATGCTACATGGGCACACAATGAGGGGGAAGAAACTATGTGTGGACATAAGCAGGGGGCAAAAAGGCTACATGGGCACACAAATAGGGGGAAGAAATAATGGATGGATAAAGAGAGGGGCAGAAACCATGGATGGACACACAAAGGGGGCAGAAACAATGGATGGACATAAGGAGGGGGCAGAAATGCTGGATGGGCACACAAGAAGGGGGAAGAAACAATAGATGTACATGGAGGGGGCACAAAGACTGGATGGGCACACAAGAAAGGGGTAGAATTAATGGATGGAAACAAACAGGGGGCAGAAAAACAATGTGGACACACAAAGAGCAAAACAAACCTTTAATTAAGATGGAAAAACAAAAAAAAAACATAAAATCTCTCTGTTGGGTTTTGGTCACTATAAATATCTACTAAATTAACCCTAATGTATATCTGTTAGGGACCTTAGTATGTAGCTCCTATAGGGGCAGGGACTGATGTGAATGTGAAAGTGCTGCCGACAATCTGTAGTTCTATATAACTAAGAGTTAATAATAATAATTATACCTCATTTACATTATTGTGGAAAAGTTGTGAAGTTAAGGATTTTCTGCTAGGGGCCATCAGCCAAAATCTTGCCTATGGCACCAGATTGACTAGGGCCGGCCCTGGTCCCAGGTCCCAACAGCTGTTTCGGCTTGTAGGACTTTTTCAAGGGTGGGTTAAGTATTTATATTGATCCATAGCTCCCGGCTGACAAATGTACAAAAAAAGAAGAAAGAAGGCACATATAATTAAGCCTGTAATGAAAGTAATTACCTTTCAGCTGGTGTTTCCCCGGCTTCCGCATGCGTTCCACCAGCTTGATGCGGCAAAAGCTTTCCGGCGGAAGTCCCAGTTGTCAAGGTGATGCGCCTAGCGTCCCCGGCCGACAGCCCGATTCAAGACCAAACTGTCAGAACAGGGTGCAGTGTGCACACAGAGATAACTAAGGACATGCCACCGGATCACCCCATGCAAAAAGAAGGTGATCGCTGCAGAGCCTGGCTGAACACCAGTTAAAAACACCAATATAATAGATATATGAGATATGTCAAAAATATAAATATAAAGGTATAGGGTCACAGTTCATTATAAAAGCAAGTGAGACTAAGTGCCTCATTTAATCCATTAGGTACAAGTGCTTTTAAGTTATAAATGAATTCAGCTTCTTTTTGTAACAAAAAGATATTTCTGACACCCCTCTCTTCAAGGGGGTACCTGATATATGGGCATAAAGTGGAAATCCCTAATTTTTTGTGCACAGGAAGAAAAATGTCGGGCTATAGGGGGTGTTTTTTTTATGTACACTCTGAAATGCTTTATTTATAGAGGAGCAATGCATTGCAATATGTTCCTTTAGTGTAACAGAGGTTTTCCCAATATATATTTTAGGGCAGCTACACCACACCACATACACCACAAAGCGGCTGTCACATGTTAGTCTCTGATTAATGGTCACACATTGTCCTGTATTGGGGTGCACAAATTTCTCTCCCACCATTAGAAATTTGCAATTAACACATTCCCCACAGGTAAATACCCCTCTCTTAAGAGATAGCCAATTTATTATTAATTCATAAATTTATTGATTATTTTTCAACTTTTGCCAGATTTTTGTATATTTAATGTGGTTTTAATATATATATTTTCTCTTTTTCGGCTTAGAAATGTGACAGATATAACGCTTTACCTCTTACATTTTAGAAATTGTTTAAGTTTTCTGTGTACTTTTATGTATACAAAGTTAATAATACATATTTCTGTGAATTTAGATTAAAGTGTGATAATGTGTTATGTGTTATAATTATTTCACACCTGTGTATTTTGAAGGAGACCTCTTTAAAAGGATGTGCTATTACTTCACCCAGCATGTTTTGGTAAAGTCTGTGTAACGGATGGAATGCATCAGAGTGGAGGGTATCCAGCTGATTCAAAGATGATATTGCTTCACCTACTAGATTCAAGGGAGCATGAACTACACATTTACCCACATAGCATGAGTAACATTTACTCCGGTTGTGCATGCAGAATCCCTTATTGCAGTTCTGTTTGTATTTCCAACACTTTGGAGTTTGCCCGCTCGGTCTCTGTTTCCATCGAAGTCCCTGCAGCCATTGCTTCACCATATTCCTGCTAGAATTGTGAGTGTTTTTTTTTTACTATTGACTGTAAGACTTCCATCACCTGTAAGCTTGGCTGTTCAGACCCCATTTACATTATTAGACTTGCTTATATCAGTTACATAATACTACCAAAATGAACCTATTTCTACACTGTTGGCACTGTCCATGTAAAAGATACCACTTTTGCCTAATTTAAATTTATTCTGATAAAATTGCCTCTGAAGGTGGACTGCTAAAATTACATGTGAATTAGTGCACTACAATAGTTATCTATCTTGATCAATTCGATATTTATAAATGCATTGTTTATGTTTTATTATGAATGGTTGTGTTGATTTTATCCATGTTTTATTCTTTATGCTTGAATAAAACAATGTTTTTTACTCTGGATCATATTCATTTAAATCTATCTGTTTAGCACTGCTGATTCTTCTATTGTCATCTTGACCACTCCTTTTCACACTGTGAAGTTTCTTACAATAAAAAAATAAAATAAAAAAATTAAAATTAAGTATGATGTGAGAAAATGAATGTCTCTTTTGTGTAAGCATACTTACTTTCTTTACATCTTTAATCTTTCTGAAATTTATGACACAAGATCAACTATTTGAAATGGGTTCAGACTTCCATGGCCCTAATCCTGAGTTTTGGAGTAGGGGATGTGAAGGCATTCCAGCAAAAAATGATATCATGAACTGATAGCATAGGGAATGGGTATACCTTTCAAGCATGCAATTGGAAATGTAAAGGCAAACAGGCTGTAAAAGAGGTGTAGCACAGAGGGCTACACAAGTACATGTTTTTGAGTATCTTTAACTCTATAAATTAAATTGCCTGCTTTAATGTGGTGTTTAATTTTAATAATTTTCTTAAAACATTGTTATTTAAAAAAAATGTCTTGTAACAAGTATAGGAAAAAAATAAGCCACTAAAATTTTAATATAGATTAAAAATGTTTGCTCTAAATACTGAAATATGTGGAAATATGGCAATATGCTGTCATTCATAAAAATCATAAAATGCTACTAAAATAATTAAAAATAAACTATTAACTATGATTAACTATGTGCAGGGACTTTCATAGGAGAATAGACTCCTTTTTCAGGCTGTTACACCAGCCCTGAGGAAGGAGGAAACAAACAGAAACCTGTAAGTACAGAGACATCCACAATTCCCATTAAAACATCCCAGATCTTTGGATGTGAATGAATTAATATATTGCTGCTGAGTTTGTGTACTTATTTTTATCGACTGTGTATTGAAAAGCCAAAAGCACTGCATTTATTTGAAGTCATGAAAATTAAAGGAATTTTTAATTAAAATGCTTATTTTATTCTCACCAAATACTTTCCAGCATATAAACAGTCATAAATAGTACATATAATTGAACTAAAACTTTTACAGTTTTAAAATTTAGTTATTTAACACAACCAAGCAATTTGAACTGAATGTCATTACAAAACATTACAGTAAATGTAATGTAATGTCTTCACATTTCTTTCGGAATCTGACTGTGCTACATTATCCTCTGTCCATCATTTCCAATGTCTAGATATCATTTCAATGCTTCCTGTTTCCTTCAATACACACGTAGTCGCTGTCTAAACCTGCCACTCCTTGACTCTCTCACCATAGAAGTTAACAGAAATTTACTCTCTTGTAATCTCTCAATTTAATTATTGTAATCTCCTCCTGTCTGTCCTTGCCATTCACTCCTAGTCTCCTTATTGCTGTTTTCCTCTCTCATCACTCTACTTTCCTCTCTGCTAGTCATTGACTTCCCATGTCTTACAGGATTACATTTAAATTCTTCACTATTACCTATATATCCTTTAATCAATCTCCTCCTTACATCTCTTACCTCATTTCAACCCATAACCCTTCCTGCCTCGTCTGTTATGTCATTGACCACTACTTCTTTACACTCCTTCCTCAGGGCTTAACCCAGGATACTTCTCAACTGTGGAATGATCTCCTAAGTACTATCATATTAGCCTGTACTTTAAAAGGGTTCAAGCCTATTACTGCATTTGTGAGATATTTTCTCTGCTGTTATTTATGTAATAGACTTTTTTGTTAACTTTCAAAACAATATACTTGTAAATCCAAATAGGAAGGACTGTTATGGTATACTGCAGTTGTATTTTAGGATTACATTTTGATGTCCACAGAAATGGTTCAGGTATTTGGAAAACCTCTTTTCTGGTTTCTATATGAACTATATTACAAGGAGAGCTTTTGGAACTCCTTGATTGTAGACTACAGTTCCATTTATATATGTTTACATGCTTACTTTAAATTATTATTTAAACTTAAATAATTTTGTCTTTTTTACAGGCTTAATCAGCTCTTTTATTGTATTGTTGTGTTTTATTTAGTAAAAGTTACACATATTTTTTGCTATTGCATAATTTTGGTTATTGAAGGAGTATTAAGCCAAAGGTTACTCCCTTCTGTTTGTGTTCATTACTACAGCAACACAACACTGAAATGATCCCTACTCATAAAGCTTGATGCCTAGTTGTTACTTTGAACTGTCATTTGTTCCCCACATACAATCTTGTTAAATACATCTAAAACACATTTCCAGAATACAGAAATATCTCATACAAGACACTGCAAAAACTATAATTCCTGCATAATCTCTGGCACTGATTATTGCATTGCTCTCCTTATTGGACTCCCACATTATAAAATTATTCCCTACAGTCTATGTTGCATGCGGCAGTTAGACAAGTTTTATTGCAAATTGTTGGTTCACTTTGTCAGTCTCTGCATTGGTTGCCTGTATTTTACAGAATCAAATACAAAATCCTTTTACAAACCTACAAAGCCATCGACAAGACTGCACCTGCATACATCCCAGTTATATCCCAGTTTGCTTTCTCAGTTCTTCACAGGACACACAGCTCTCCTCTACACTAAACAAATGCTCTGATTAGAGATTACAGGACTTCTCTCATGCTGCACCTACTCTCTGGAATAACCATCCTTATCCATTAATACTATCCTCTACTCTCTAATCTCTCAAGTGCTCCCTTAAAACTGACTTTTTCAGACAAGCTCTACAAATTTCTCAACCTACTTAACATTTTTCTACCCTATTTACAACAATTTTACTATAAGGTTTCCTTTCTGTTACTTGATTTGATCTTGGAAACTTTCTCTTTCCTTACAAAAATTAGGTGACTTGGAAACTTTCTCTTTCCTTACAAAAATGAGGTGACAGGATCATACAGAGTACTGAATCATACAAGTTGGCTGGTTCATTGTGTGATATATAGGACTTGCCCTTATGTATCATTCCTTAATATCCTATAGAGTGTAAGTCTGTGGGCAGGGCCATCTTACCTACCCAAGTCTGCCTATTGCCACCCGGTTTTGTTTAATTGATTGTTAACTGTAAAGAGCTACGTAATATCATGATCTGGGTATGTTTGGGATCAGTTGCAGGTTCCGAGGTGTGACTGGCACCGTAGCGGAATCTGGGAGGCCGGAGGTAGTGCTTGCGCATAGGAGGTAGGCGGAACTAAGTGAACCAGGACAGTACAGTGGACTGCTGGACTGGACTGGATTGCTCCAGGGACTGGACTGGACAGCTGGACTGGATTGCTCCAAAGACTGGACAGCGGACTGCTGGACTGGGCTGGATTGCTCCAGAGACTGGACTGGAGAGAGGACTGCTGGACTGGACTGGATTACTCCAGAGACTGGACTGGACAGCGGACTGCTGGACTAGAATGGATTGCTCCAGAGACTGGACTGGACAGTGGACTGCTGGACTGGATTGCTCTAGGGACTGGACTGGACAGCGGACTACTGGACTGAACTGGATTACTCCAGAGACTGGACAGCTGGACTGGACTGGATGGCTCCAGAGACTGGACAGCAGACTGCTGGACTGGGCTGGATTGCTCCAGAGACTGGACTGGACAGCGGACTGCTGGACTGGATTGCTCCAGAGACTGGACAGGACAGCGGACTGCTGGACTGGATTGCTCCAGAGACTGGACTGGAGAGCAGACTCCTGGACTGGATTGCTCCAGAGACTGGACTAGACAGTGGACTAATGGAGAGCAGGCAGACTGGTAGCAGTAGTGCAGGTAAGCTGGAAGCTGTAGTGCAGGTAAGCTGGAAGCTGTAGTGCAGGTAAACTGGAGACAAGACAGGCTGAATACAAGACAGGCTGGGCTGGATGCAAGACAGGCTGGAACCAGGCAGCTTGAATGAACCAAGTTGTTCTGGCACTGAGGGATAAGTGCACAGGATTTAAATAGCCCGCCCAGTGCACGGATTGGATGGAGGGATCATGTGTGCTGCAGAGGTAGTATCTGAGTGACTGCTGGGAATCACATGACAGGAGGCAAGATGGCGATGCCCATGCAGCAGACGATAGTGGTGCAGGTGCCTAATTCCCAGACACTATGCTGCATACACGCTGCAATGGACACTGTGCAGGAGGCTGCCACCATAGGCGGCCCACGGCATAGGCCATATAGGCGGTTGCCGGGCCTGGGTCCGGGGCCCCGCGCTTTTAAATTTTTACATGAAAAAAATAAATGTTTACTTTTTTTTTTTTT
>WWET01005064.1:84918-101868 GCA_011038615.1 Limnodynastes dumerilii
GGTTTACACCCAAAATGCGAGTCCTTTTTTTTTTGGGGGGGGGGGGGGGGGTCCGCCTAGGGCCTTGCAAACCCTAGGGCCGCCCCTGGCTGCCACTATTTGGAGTGGCACCTCTGGAGGGCTGGAAAGCAGGCATGACGTGGGAGAGCTGCTGACAGATGGCTTCTGGCCAGGTAAGTGCTGCGGCATCTGCCGCTGAGCATAACACGTAATATGATGGCGCTATATAAAAAACTGGTAAAAGACTAAATAAAAATACATTAACTTTTCTTTTTACATCTTTAGAAGTATTTGATTTTTGCAATATAAGCTTTCCATATATTGAAAGTGTTATTAGTCGAGAGGTACATTTTAATAAGCTGTTACATAAGCAGGAGAATTGGAGGTTGAAATTAAAAATTATTGTATGGATTTAATCTTGGTTGCAGGATAGACCACAAAGGATTGCTATAAAAAGAAATCTTTTCTGGATATGGTAAGATTATCAGTGGAATTCCCAGGGGATTTGTTCTTTAACTAGTGGATTTTTGGTGATCTGAAGTAATGGTCAATAGTGTAACAACTAATGTTTAATGCAAAAAGGAAAAAAAAGAATGTGCTTGGTGCACAATTATCACATTAGAAACTACTGTGGAGCAAAGTGATCCAGAATTCACTATTTTATGTGACTTAAGCAATGAGAAAGACATGTCAGATGCTTGGTTGAATAAGGAGAAAAATCAGTAGCAGTAATGTCACTTTATAGTTCAATGGTATAGCCTCTCTTCTAGAATACAGTGTTTAATTCTGGAGGCTATATCTCAGGAATAACATAAATACATCAGAGACTATACAAAGAAGGACAACGAAAATGGTTCATGTCATGTGTCGCAAAACATATGAAGAAAGACTAGAGGTACTAAATATGTATAGCTTGGGTGGACTGGATGAACTGTGTGCAGGGGTGGATTGGTAATAGGCCTCACTGGGAAGTTTCTCGGTAGGCCGGTACCCTCATGAGGCCACCTCATCAAACTATTTTTTTTTGTGTGACAGCAGATAAGTAGCAGCTGCTGTGTCTCCCTCATTGGACCACTGCAGGTCCTGTACTGCGGAGGCCTCTCAGTAACACACTTCCCCTGAGAGGCCTTCGCAGTACTGGATCAGAATTGGGCCAATGAAGGAGACACAGCAGCTGCTGAATGATCAGCAGCCAGGAGACAGGAAAGGAGAGATCGTCTTACAGTTGCCAGGGTGGGTCCCAGCCATTGCTACAGAGCAATAGGCAGCCAATTGCAAGGCTGCCTGTTGCTGAGTGGGGTGGAGGCAGCCTTGTGATCTTTCTTTGTGGCAACGTCTGGAACCACCTCCTAGCAAGTGTAAACTGATCCCTCCTTTCCTGTCTCTGCGGGGCTGCTAGCTGCTCACTGTGATCAGGTACAAGAGTGTGTGTATGTACTGTGTGTGTGTGTGTGTGTGTGTGTGTGTATGTATGGAGTGTACTGTGTGTGTGTGTGTATCTGGAGTGCAGTGTGTGTGTGTATATATATATATATATATATATATATCTGGAGTGCACTGTGTGTATGCATTTAGAATGCACTATGTGTATGTATCTGGAGTGCATTGTGTGTGTGTGTGTGTGTGTGTGTGTGTATATGTGTGTACACTATGTGAATGTATCTGGAGTATGCACTGTGTGTGTGTGTGTGTGTGTGTATGTGTGCACTATGTGTATGAATCTGGAGTATGCACTGTGTGTGTGTGTGTGCACTATGTGTATGTATCTGGAGTATGCATCGTGTGTGTGCATGGAGTGTACTGTGTGAATGTGTGTGTATCTTAAGTGCAGTGTGTATGTTTGTATGTATGTATGTAGTGCACTGTGTGTGTGTGTGTGTTTATATATATGTATATGGGATGCATTATGTGTATTATCTGGAGTGCACTATGTGTGTGTGTATGGGATGCACTATGTGTATGCATCTGGTGTGTGTGTGTATGCAGGGCAGCCGGAGAAGGGGGAATGCGCCGGAGAAGGGGGAATGCCTGTCACTGGTCTGCACTGGTGCTGATTTAAAAAATTTTTATTTTATCCTTTTTTTTTTATTAATGTGGAAACGCTGGCTGCCTTTATGGAAATAATAGTGGCAGCTGGCTCTATACTACAGGGGGGTTGCGTGCATTAGCAGGGATGACTGATTAACATCTGTGATCCACCTATGAACAGTGATACAATGTGTTCATAGGCGGATCAGAGATGTCAATCAGTGCCTCAGAAACCGAGCAGAATAAGCAGCGTCATGCACAGAGAAGGCAAAGAGAAGAAAAGATTTAAGGTTTATTAAAAGTAAAGTGGTTTAGGTAAAACAAAGAGACTGAATAAAAAAGAGGACAGGGCAGTGAGCTGGAAAGAGGGATGGGGGGAGATTAGAGGGAATGCAGAGACAGGGGGCTGGGATAGAGAAAGGATACAGGGACAGGTCAGTGACTGGAATGAGGGATGGGGGAGATTAGAGGGAATGCAGAGACAGGGAGCAGGAGATAGAGAAGGGTTACAGGGACAGGGTAGTGACTGGAATGAGGGATGTTGAGATTAGAGGGATGCAGAGAGGGTGCTGGGATAGAGAAGAGATACAGGGACAGGGCAGTGACTGGAAAGAGGGATGGGAGAGATTAGAGGGATGCAGAGAGAGGGTGCTGGGATAGAGAATGGATACAGGGGAAAAGTACTAGGACAGAAGAATCAAGAGAATATGGGGGAATTTTGTAGACAGACCAGTGGGGGATAAAGGAAATAAAGGTGGTGGAAAAGTGGAGGGAGGCAGGGAAATAAAATCTATTATATGTAATAGATATTATATTATATAATATGTATTATTTCTATCTATATCTATATGAGAATAGTCACAAGAATTTGCTGTACCGGGGCCAAGAAATCCTCTTGGCGGCACTGTGTATATGGGATGCAATATGTGTATGTATCTGGAGTGCACTGTGTGTGTATATGTATGTGGGGTGCACTGTGTTTATGTGTGTACATGTATATGTGGTGCACTGTGTGTGTGTGTCTATGTATGTGGGGTGCACTGTGTATATATGTATGTGGGGTGTACTGTGTTTATGTGTGTGTTTATGTATATTGAGTGCACTGTGTGTATGTATATGGGGTGCACTGTGTTGTGTGTGAGAGAGATATATTATAGAAGAAAAAACTAGAAAGCACTATATTAGACACCAAAAATAAAATGCACAAATAAAATAAATTAAAGTTGCTCCAGTTATTACAATATGATAATATCTCTTTATTAAATGAAATCATAATACCATAAAACATATCCACTCATAAAACATCTCCAGTCCTGTACTATATAGAAACACTTAATTTGTAGAAGAACTTACAAACAGTAGAATGACAATACTCTCATACGTCCGTAAAGGTTGTCTCATAAATACGGTATAGACTCACTGGTTTCCCAGACTCTCGGTACCTCCAATATAGGACCTAGTTAACAGTTTACCTCCAAATACTCAGGGGGTGCTGCCTGTTGGATGTTTAACAATTTATAGCTTAGGGCAGGGGCTAATATAACTGTTCTTACCCCACCTACTTTCTGGTTTTGCCCCACCCACATGAAGCCTCTTCTAGAATTTTTTCAGGGTCACTTTATTTTCCCAAGCCGCCCCTGACTGTGTGGCTCTTATCTGCTGTCACTTTTATGGTTTTATGAAAAAAAAACTACTTTCTCTAGCCAAACTGTTTAAAACTTAATTTCATCTGTGTAACATCCCTCTTAACATTGTTAAGGGGCTGTTGTATCAGTATTATGATCATTATGATAAATTGCTCACCTTAATATTTGGTCAGTGCCTCCATCCAGTCTTACATTTCTTCAGGCCACACAATAAATTAGACCATAACAAATGTACTAAATAGACTATATAGAATTATTATTTACTATAAAAGGACCAAGTAAATAATGTGTAATTTCTAACCAATTGACTGCAAATGAATCTCTAAGTTTAAAAAAAAACTACTATATTTACTTTTATAATGAAGATAATAAAGAGATATTTTCATCAATGTATGACTATATTCACTAACTAATGATAAAACTATTATGTTAAAAGTAAATCAGATATATAATAAATACATTACAAATTAACAGTCTGTATATTTCTCTCTTCTCCACTTTATCTCATATAACTTATTTATCCTTTATCCTACATAGTGTGTTTCTGCCTTTTTATACAAACTGCACCAATGTCACCTCTTGTCTGTTTTTCTGTATGACTTCTGTCATTTCTGACCCCTCTCTTATATTGCTAAGATCTACAGTTTCTCACTCATTCCTCATAGCTCCTCAATTGTCAAAATGCCCACTCCAACTGTCACCTCGAGCTCACCTCTACCATCATCCTTCACTTTTCCCATCACTTCCTTCCCCAGAGGGCTGAAGGTAAATGTAGTTTTTTTCTACTCTGTTCAGTGCAGGTGCTTTGGCTGCTATAGCGCTGCGCTAGATGTTTAAATTGTGCCATCTTGTTCCATACACCTAAGCGTTTTAATACACTAGTTCCACTTGCACTATGGTTACTTAGTGCTTCATTATGACCTTTTGCTATGATCCACACGAATTTGGTAATATGGATACCTATTCAACACACAAAACAAAACTATAGGATATAGATTTCACCTGAAGCAGTTACAACACACTGATTCCAAGTCTATTAACACATTCTAGCAAATGGTTCACCAAGCCAAATAAATTGGTATTTTTCTTTTCCTCTTCACCACATTAGATTGCTATGGAGAATCATTGCATGGTACAATTGTGTGCAGTAGCTATCGGCAAGCTTTTATCTCTCCTGCAGCCTGGAATAAATATCTTCTTTCTTAGCTTTAATCAATGATAAGCAATCAACAATGCTCTTTTTAAACTCCAGGTTTGCAGTGTTCAATTTTAGTGGACATGAGGAAATGCAGACAAACATTTTGTATTCTGCACTCATTCTTTATGCTTCAGTGGGTACCTGTTAATAACTGTGTACTGGGTCTGGGAAATTGAAAATGCATTTACAGTTTCTGCATTCTATTTGCATTCAGTGCCTGTCTCAGAGTGTAAAATACATCAAATGAGCAAAAAAAACTGTCATTGAAAAGGGTAACAGACAAAACTGTTTCATAGTATCTATGGTAAAGTATCTTTCTTTTCCTAATTATGAAATGTATTATTTCTAGTTGTGTATTTTCAAAAGTAGTTTGTCAGAATATGTAAACAGATGTATAAATAAATGTTACACATACCTGACAACTACCATGTCCACTAGAGATGCTGGTTGCTGTTGGGGTGGGTGGGAGTTCCAACTTTGTAGTGACACTTTTAATCAGGTCACCCGTACGTATATTGACTATACTTTCGTCATGAGTATCATGAAGTTTTAGTTTTTCAACTTGTGCGTAATGAACGCCCAATAATCCCAATTCAGCAATATGGGAATTGCTAACATATATAATATAATTATAAATATAATATAATGTAATAAACAGTTTCTAACTTTCTACATCTGACAGCGTTTTACATGCTATGATTTTAGTCATAATTAGGAGGAGCATATGCTTTGCTGTAGATGGCAAAATCTTTAAAACAATTATAGTCACTGAAAAATACTCTCTTTAATTGCAATTTGCACTGTGGCTTTGTTTCCTTTCCGCTTTTTGTTCCTTTAGCTGATCACATGGGAGCTTATTGGGATGGGGAGTTGTTTTTTTTGTGAGCTAATAACTAGAGATGAGCGGCTCGAATTTTGGGGTTCTGAGTCGAACCGAGGCAGGGCTCAGATCTTCCTGCCAAGTTTGGATCCCAAATCGAGGCAAAAACCATATTCCTGGAAATGTCGGATCTTGAGGTTTTGTATTCTGCAGTAATCTGCAGAAATTTCTTATTATTTGACTGCCCTTTTTGTGATTGGAGAGTTCAGAAGCACTGCTCTTGCGTGTTTGTAAGGGTTTATAAAGCACATCGTGATTCTTAAGCCATTTTAGATAGGAGATTGGTGATGAAAGAATATTGACTGATATAGCTGCAATAGAGACTAATACAACTATCCACTCTTGTAGGGGCAGTGATATTGCTCTGCTGTTGTTAAATAAGAACCCAACAGCGCTTATTAGGATTCTCTATTTTTATTTAAAAAATATAGGTGGCCTCTTGCACTGCACATTACACAATGCATTCTGTATTTTTTGAAAGAAGCCATTACACAAATTTAGTGTTGTACTAGGCTAGCCATTTTTGTCCAAGTAGTGGTCACATCAACAAGTGTCTACAATGTTTTAAGCAGAAAATTTACTTGTAGTGTGACTGATGACTACTCAATTAAACACTATAGCAATTCTGTATTTTAAAGTTGTGTACACAATACTATTTTCCATTGTGCAACTACATTTTTCCTGTATTGTGGTTGTGGGTATATTAGTGTGAATTCTATTTGACAGTACACACTATAATATCAACATATCCAATTGACACCTTATTTTGGTACAAAGTCAGTTTGCTAAAGCTTGCCCTAGTTGTAAAACAAAGCCTAGTTTGGTATTTAATAATATCAATTCAGTCCCTGTTTTTGGTATGGAGTCATTTTGACAAAACTTTGCTGCTTATGTTATAAGAAAGCCATTTTGGTAATTTATTACAATCTTGTGTGAGATCCTTCCATCTTTATTAGGCGCACTAAAATATAAATAAATCCATTCTGTCCCTGTTTTTGATGCGGAGTCATTTTGACAAACTTTGCAACTGGTCTTAAAGCCACATTTGGTATTTAATTACAATCTTGTGTGCAATCCTTTCATCTTTATTAGGCGCACTAAAATAAAAATATATCCATTCTGTCCCTGTTTTTAGTGTGGAGTAATTCTGACAAAACTTTGCTAGTGATGTTAAAGCCATGTTTGGTATTTAATTACAATTTTCTAAGTGATCCTTCCAATTTCGATAAGTCACACACTATATTATTTTTAACCTTAATCAATCTGTAGCGTTTACAGTTGCTTCTACATACCATTAGAGCTGCTTTTTATCTGCAGTAGGATAATTTATAAAAACTGCCAATTATTAATTAATGGTTCAAATGTTTTTTTTCATTAAATTGGTGGAAAAGTTACTGAATATCACATTGCCAACATACCATTCACTATACGTAGTGGAAAGGAAAGGCTCAGACCATTCTCGTTATTTGCGCTTGCCAGTCCTACTAGTGTTGTCACAAGCACTAGAATCTCCACTGCAAAAGCTATTTGCAAACAAAGCCATGTATCAGAACCCTGCAAAACTATAATAAAAAAAAAAAGAAAAAATGACTGAGGATAGTGGAAGGTTGTACACAAAAGCTGGGTGTGAGTCAGATACTTGTGATTCAGATGACAGAGAAGCCTGCTTCAACCATTTCTGATGCTTCTTCCAATATAATAATACCAAGTAGGCTAGTACTAAAAAGTTAAAATAATAATTCCATATATATGGTCATATGAGAGGGAATGTGCTACCTAATGGCAATCAAATTGTAAATATAAAGAAAAAGAAGGAAAGAGCCGTATTCACAAAAGGTGCACCAATTCCAAATGATTGCAAAATTACAAAAATTACTAAAATATTTTATTGATACATAGTACAGCGAAATTTTCATAAAAAAATAGTGCTACATAATCACAAACAGTGTGTATATAAATGCTTGCCCGGAAAAAACTCATCTCATTAATATATCAAATATCAGCATAAATGCAACTGTTGTCCTACACAATACCACAAACAAGACATGTCCATGAACTATTCCATTCCTCCACATATCATTAGAAAGAGAGACAGTTAGACACTTATATATCGCATTGGCAGTCACAATCTGACCCTATTCTAAAAATAAAAGAAAATGAAAAAAGAAAACATAAACCACCTCACGGTGCTTCACTCCAGAGAGCCGCTGCTTCAATCAACGGAGCCGCTGCTTCAATCAACGGAGCCGGCATGCACATGAAGATCTCGTGGTGCAGGAATCTAGACAGGAGAGAGAGCTCCGGACAGCATCATAGACCACCTGACGCGCGTTTCGCTGACCGCTTTCTCAAAGTATGGTATATGTGTTGATGAACATTAGGATGATGATGAATGAAATGATGCTGTTGGCGTTGACATTGAAATTGAGGATGCTTTTGTGGTAGTAGAAAATTTGCAACAGGTTAAGGGGCAACGTTGTGTATCTGACACTAATGTAGATAATAATGATGATAGTATTGGACAACAAATGGAGGATAATGTTTGTGTCGAAGACAGTCATTCTTTGATGTCAAAAATTTGTGCAAGTGATCAGCGCATTGTCTTGCCTGGGCAAAGAACCAAAAAATCCCTAACCTCTGTGTGGAAATATTTTTACCAAAATTCTAAGAACATTTGTCAAGGCATTTGTAGTGCCAAAGTCAGTATAGGCAAGAACATAAAACATTTAGGCACCACTTCTCTTTTACTTGTTTTTCAACGAGTCCATGCTAAATGGTTATCCATTTCAGCTAAATCTGTTTTAGCAGTCCAGGATCAGCTTCCAGCAGCAGCAATAGATCCCAATCCTTCTAATCTTCACTACCAACACTTTCATTATCAACAACTTCATTAGCGATGAGGGGTAGTGTTGTATTGGAATTGCTTGTATGAATTGACTCCCTTGAGGATGCCATGAGCAAAAGTTTTGGTCCTGCTGCTGGGGTTGAATCCTCATCGCATAAGGTGACCAAGAAGACTATCAGTTTTAAATAACAACTGTTGTGGAACAAGCCTTTGCTAGAGGAACCAAGTATGACAGCTGCCATTCTGCTGTAAAGCGCATCACTGAAGCCATGACAGCCATGCTAGCAATAGATTTACGTCCTATATACAAAATCAATACACCTGGTTTTAGAAGATTAGTGAAGGTCATGTGTTCACACTACCAAATTTCATCACAATTCTACTTTTCCAGAACAGCAATTATACAGTGAGGTAAAAAGAAAAGTGATTTGTGGTCTACAAAATTCCATTGCACCAACTATACATATAACTACAGATATGTTCACTAGTGGGTGCGGTCAAGCAAAAGATTATATCACTGTGACTGCACACTGATTAGGGGAATCACCTTCAGCAACAGCAGTATGTCATCCAATGCCAGGTAATTTACAGGCATGCTATTCTTTGCATCAGTGGTTTCAGTAAGAAGCATACCAGTGTAAATATTTTGGATAAACTACATGATGTCTTAGCAAAATGGCTGACCCCCCTAAAACTGTAACCTGGATTTGTAGTTTTCGACAGTGTAACTAATATTTAATTAGCCTTGTGAATTTGACCATGTACCATGTCTCTCGCACACAATCAACATACAGCATTGGACCACGTACCATGTCTCTCGCACACAACAACATGCAGCATTTCATAAAAAATGATAGATCTCTGCAGGAGATGCTGGTTGTGGCATTTCCAACATTCGGCCACCACCTGTCAAACTTTACCTCAGCTGCAAGAAAAGTTCCATATTCCATCCCACCAACTAACCCAAGAGGTAGTAAGTAAGTGGAATTCCACCGATTTTATGCCATGACATAGGGAGAGAGGGATGTTACATGAGTGAAGCACACTGGAGAAAAATCTCTGTGTTTTACAAGATATAAAAACCATTTGAAATTGCTGTCATCCCCTCAATAAAGCTGATGGATATGAAGCTGGAGAAGCTGAAGGAGGAGATGAAAGTTAGTGAATTGATAAAGTATGTTGGATTTGTAAATAAAGTTCTTCATTCTCTTTGTCAGGACACAAGTTTTTGCCAAATCTTTGAAGCTGACCACTACATTTTGGCAACAGTACTTGATCCTAGGTTTAAGTGCTATGTTATGTCATTTTTTCCAGATGACACTGATCTTAAGAGATGCAAAGAGCTACTTGTGAGCAACTTGTCAGATCAGGTTGCACATGATATGTCTCCTTCTACAGCTTCTACTGGTCATTGTGCTGCCGGAAAACAACTGTCATTTTCAAACACAACAACTGGTGATGGATTGTCAACAAAAGCATACCTCACTCAGAGATTATGACATCTGGTTTGGCTTAAAAGACATCCCCACATATAGGGCCGGATCCAGACCTTACGGGCACCCATGGTCATTACAGCCAGCATCATAGCGGGGAGTGCATGCCCCGTGCACTCCCTGCTAAAGGTAGTAAAATCTTGACACTTACGTGTCCAGATTCCTACCTTAACATTTACGACTTGGTCTGCGGCCTTATTGTATTGTATCTCCCATTAAATGCCTTCAGACCCCCAGAATCCCCCATCATATGCCTCCAGACCCCCAGAATCCCCCATCATATGTCTGCAGACCACCAGTAACCCCATCACATGTCTCTAGCCCCTTAGTAGCCCCCCATCATATGTCTCCAGCCCCCCAATATCACCCATGTCTCCAGACCCCCCAAAATCCTCCATCATATGTCTCCAGAGCCCCTGAATACCCCTCCCATCATATGTCTCCAGCCCCCCAGAATACTACAGTATATGTATCATATGTCTCCAGACTGCCAGTAACCCCATCACATATCTCCAGCCCCTTAGTATCCCCTATCATAACTCCACCCCCCCAGAATCCCCTATCATATGTCTCCAGACCCATAGAATCTGCCATCATATGTCTACAGACTGCCAGTAACCCCATCACATGTCTCCAGCCCCTTAGTAACCCCCCATCATATGTCTCCAGCCCCCCAGTAACACATATGTCTCCAGACTGCTGGTAACACCATCTCTTTCCAGTATTCCCATAATGTCTCCAGCCTCTTCCCAGTATTCCCATAAGATCCCCTTTACTTACCTTTGATGTATCCTCGTTCCGTCCTCTGCGCTCCTTCCACTGACGCGGCATTGCTCTCTGTGAGCACTGCCAAAACCCCGACAACAGCCTCATGGGGTTTGCCTCAAAGACGTAATCAACGCGTGAGGCGAGATCCGAGCCATGCTCCGATCCCACCTCGGACCCCAATGTTCGGGTTGGTTCGATCCTCAGAGAACAAAACCCGCTCATCTGTAGTTATAGTCAAATATTGTTGCAAAATTGGTTGAACCACACATGAAAGATGGCTGAAACATAGCAGCTGATTCTTATGAAAGGTACTTATCACATGTGTTTTTTTGCTTTTGTGGAATCAGGCTGGTAAGCACATGATTAGAATTATTATTTTGTGTTGCCATCTCCTGTAATGTATTTTCCAACACATACAGACTACTAATCAGGCCTGGAATTTCCACATCAACAAATGTCATCAGTCAGATGAAGACTAAAGGAGCTTCAAGACCAAGAGATGGATTCTCCTTGTAAAAATCTTCTCTCTACCTTGACTGGACTGTTCTTTAATAAAGCATGTCTTGTAAAATGGGAAAAAAATGCATAAATTTAAATATTTATTTTCATGTCATAAATCCTTGGATTGTAAGGATGTTAATTAATACTTTTTTATCTACTAATAAAATGGTCTATTTTTAAAATTTACTTTTTAAAACATTTATTAGAAAACTTAAGTTATATGAGTTACTCCTATATTTTATGATCTGATGACATGAGAACAGATTACACTTCACACATGTGACCAATGGCAATAGTACCCTGTCTGCACATTGACCTCCAATAGACAATATATAGTAGCATGTACCAACCAACCTCAATCTTGTGAGCTGTGAGGTCTGATTTGACTAGTAATGACTGGAAATGAATGTTATTCATGTTGATAATGCTTAAGGATCAAAAATACTTTAAAAAAAGTTAATGATTTAGTGCTTTGTTTCTTTTTATAGAAATTTTAAAATATAAAATACAGATCCAAAACCAAAACATTTGAGTGTTACTGAACCAAAACCAAAACACGATGAAGATTTAGAAACAAAACCAGAACCAAAACCAAAACACGTGGGTAGGTGCTCATCTCTACTAGTAATACACATTTTTCAAACAGCACATGAACATAGAAACACATATGTATACATCTCTGTATTGTTGTTTTAGAGGATATTGTTGACTTGCACATTCTTATACCTGGCAAAGTTAAACAGTAAAGTAAGGTTTCTGAGACTTCTGAATGCATCCACAAATAGGACTTTAAACCAGTTCTATTTATTAACTCTGATGTTCCTACACTGGCAAATCTAAGATTTATATACAATACTATGGCTTTTATGAACAAGACTATCCTGAATTTACAATCACATATGCCAGTCTTTGTTTTAACTGTGGAATGAAATAGTTACAACAGCATGTTTTACTTTTATAACTGTTTTGTTAATTAAATATTTTTTCAATAGTTATTTGACATTACTTTTAGCAGCACCTCCTGCTCACTTACAAACATATTTCCAGTTGCTATTTCCTTCAGAGATCCAGGACCCTCTGAATTGTGAGCAAGTCACATCAGCAAAGCACATCTTGTCCAATCCAATCCGCTCCCCTCCATTTACAAAATATTCTCCCTGTATGTAAAGAATTTAATAAATTTGACTACCCCTGAAATCTGCAGAAGAATCTATTAAATTGAGATGAGAAAAACTGTGTTTGAGGCATTGGTTATGATAAAATTGTACCTTACATAAAAAAGTATAATATATAATATATATAATATATATAATATATAAGTATATATAATAATATTTTTAGGGTGCTTATGGATTACTACAGGAATAATTGAAAATCATGAAGTGCTGAAGTAATAGTATATATCATGTTTTATGTCTGATACTATGGACCGGATTTTCAACTGAATATTGTTTGAAATAAATATTGTTACTAGTTATACGTGCAGAGCTACTATTTTACGCTATCTACATAGCATTTTGTTATGTAGATTGCGCACATGTACGCAATTTACGTAACGAAAAGCTACATGGATAGCGTAAAATAGTTACTGCGCCTGCATAGTAGCTCTACACATATAACTAGGCACGTAAGTAAAAATATTCGTAGTTGATAATCTGGTCCTATATGTTTGACTGTTTGTTTTACCACATATGGAAAAAGTCTAATAAAATATAAAATGGTAAGCATTGGGAACAACTACTGTGCATAATGATCTTGGCTAAACCAAAAGTACATATGAACATTTCTTTTTAATTGTAGTAAATAATTCAATGCAATAACTATTATAGTTTGTGTTTCTAAATATCTTTAATTCAATTGCCTATTATAATAGCACAGACAAATTATTGCAACTAATTTAAAGTTAATTAACTTCAAAAAACGGTCAGTATTTTATTTCCATTAAATATAAATTTAGCATTATATCAATTAATTATGAATTAATGAAATTAGTCTTTATTGCTATACCTAATAAAAACATAAAATAATGTATTTTAATTGCAAACAACTTAGATGGACTATTTTAATAGTTAGAATAAGAAAAAAAGAGTGCTCGGAGAATGTAATAATATTGTGTCAATATTTAATAGTAATAAAAACACCAATAATAATCAACATTAAAATAAACAAAATAAGAAACAAATTAAATAAATTAATAATAAATCTCCGTTCTTGAAATTATGCACCATACATGATTTTTGTAAGTAAATATGATTACATAATCCGGTAGGAAATCCTTTAACCGTGAACAAATGGGCAGACTAGATGGGCCATGTGGCTCTTATCTGCCATCACTTTCTATGTTTCTATGTTTCTATGTGAGATGCAGCATTCAATAAGATATATTATCACAGGATCCAATGGCTGTAGAATAATTGGCTTTATAAAGCTGATTGTAGAGAACAAGGGTGTGAAGAAATAGTATTAACTTTTATGTGCAGAATTTTGCAGTCCTGTATTGGAAACGCAGGACTGTATTCAGAGATCCGTGTCCAGATTGGTCCGCAAATATACGGACTTACGCCTCCATAGATCACCTGTAACTTTCCGTGTGTAGTCCCGTGCGTATATGTTCTCAGTCCGTTCATATCTTGATAAATTTTTATTTAAATTCTCCTGTGCGTATTTTTACGTCACAGATCCAGACGTATTTACCAACGTGCACAGGTCCGTCCGCACGTATAGTCTACGTAAATTACGTAAATAAAATTACTTTGCATGCGCAGTTGAAACATACCTAAATATATGCATGGAAATCGGCGTGAAAAAGGATCTCTGAATAGTCGCTAAATATAGTGATGGCAACTCTAAATTGCTGAGAGGAGAGAGAACCTACGCGTGCAAAAGCAACGGCAGTGTGATAAAAAGTCTCATAGAAGATATAGTTATCAACCGCCCCAACGGGGGGATGTGGATGATAGCTGCCGATAATGACACCTAAAAATGGCTGGTACTTCTAGCCAGGAGCGCGTCCGAGCACCAGAGGGGAGCTCTCCCTCCTCAATCCGCGTGCTTGTTTTTGGTCATCCAAATCAGGTGAACGGTGTAGGAATTACAACGGTTTCTATATGTGCCTCCCACTTTTGAAGGGACCAAAATTAATGGGACAATCGACTCAAAAGCTATTTCATGGACAGGTGTGGGCTATTCCCTCATTATTTCATCATCAATTAAGCAGGTAAAAAGTCTGGAGTTGATTCTAGGTGTGACATTTGCATTTGGAATGTGTTGCTGTCGACTCTCAATATGAGATCCAATGAGCTGTCACTATCAGTGAAGCAAGCCATCATTAGGCTGAAAAATCATAAGAAACCTATCAGAGAGATAGCAAAAACATTAGGTGTGGCCAAATCAACTGTTTCTTAAAAAGAAAGAACGTACCGGAGAGCTCAGCAACACCAAAAGACTCGGAAGACCACGGAAAACAACTGTGGTGGATGACCGAGGAATTTTTTCCCTGGTGAAGAAAAACCCCTTCACAACAGTTGGCCAAATCAAGAACACTCTCCTGGAGGTAGGTGTATATGAGTCAAAGTCAACAATCAAGAGAAGACTTCACAAGAGTGAATATAGAGGGTTCACCACAAGATGTAAACTATTGGTGAGTCACAAAAACAGGAAGACCAGATTAGAGTTTGCCAAACAACATCTAAAAAAACCATTACAGTTCTGGAACAACATCCTATGGACAGATGAGACAAAGATCAACTTGTACCAGAGTGATGGGAAGAGAAGAGTATGGAGAAGGAAAGGAACTGCTCATGATCCAAAACATTCCACTTCATCAGTGAAGCATGGTAGTGGTAGTGTCATGGCATGGGCATGTATGGCTACCAATGGAACTGGTTCCCTTGTATTTATTGATGATGTGACTGCTGACAAAAGCAGCAGGATGAATGCTGAAGTGTCTCGGGCAATATTATCTGCTCATATTCAGTCAAATGTTTCTGAACTGATTGGATGGCACTTCACAGTGCAGATGGACAATGACCTGAAGAATACTGCAGAAGCAACCAAAGAGTTTTTTAAGGCTACAAAGTGGAATGTTATGCAATGGCCAAGTCAATCACCTGACCTAAATCCGATTGAGCATGCATTTCACTTGGTGAAGACAAAACTGAAAGGAAAATGCCCCAAGAACAAGCAGGAACTGAAGACATTTGCAGTAGAAGCCTGTCAGAGCATCACCAAGGATGAAACCCAGCATCTGGTGATGTCTATGCGTTCCAGACTTCAGGCTCTAATTGACTGCAAAGGATTTGCAACAAAGTATTAAAAAGTGAAAGTTTGGTTTAGGATTGTTTAGTTTGTCCCATTACTTTTGGTCCCTTAAAAAGTGGGAGACACATATAGAAACTGTTGTAATTCCTACACCGTTCACCTGATTTGGATGTAAATACCCTCAAATTAAAGCTTAAAGACTGCAGTTAAAGCACATCTTGTTTGTTTCATTTCAAATCCATTATGGTGGTGTATAGCGCCCAAAATATGAGAATTGTGTTGATGTCCCAAATTTTCCCCTTTCCCCTGCTTAGTATAAGGGGTAGTGTAATATGGGAGTTTGTAGCTTCAGTGCCTCCACCCGAGTCTTCTGGACAGTGTGTTCTACAGTTTAGCTGTAGAACTTTATTATTTTAATGCTTTGAAACACTAAAAGAGGGAGAATATGTGCTCTAAACATTTATTCATATGATGCTTTGCTGTGCTATCATGTTCAGGGGAGAAGGGATGCACCTAAAGACACCAAGCCTACAGTGTCCCATCCTGGCCAGACAGAGCAGCCCCATCCCTGTGGGAGGCTCTTTCTGTCACTGATTTAAACAGTGATATGTCTGTGTCCCGTTCCTACACAATGCTGTCTCTAGATATTACCAGGAGCTCTGATATTCTTATCAGCTTTCTGCTGACTGGAGATTCAAGTAGAGACACTGATGCCAGAGTGCTAGCCATATGTATGAAGTCCTGAGACACAAACTAAACTCCCAGAAAGTCACAAGTTTCCCCCTTCCTAATATGGCTATAGTATAGCACAGTTCAGTAAATAGATAAATAATAAAACATCATATTAACTTACCTAGACTTCTTTTAATTTCTGTCCTCACTACACGAGCTGCTTTTCTTTTTACTTTCATTTTCTTTACTGGCAGACAGCAGCAAGGAGGCTGAACATGAGCTCTTACTTGATGGACAGCCAGCAGAGCCATGAGAGAAGCAGGGAGCTGTGTCTAATACCCCGTTCACACTGAGCCAAAAACCCGGGACTTTGCCGGGGCAAGACCGAAAATCCCGGGTCTAGGCTCAGTGTGAACGGTCACACCCGCGTCGACCCGGGTAGAGAGACCCGGGAATCAGACACGGGATTTAACGAGGGGTAATTCCCGTGTCTGACCCGTGTCGCCCTCAGTGTGAACGGTGCGACCCGTGTTTTTTGTAACACGGGTCGCACAGAAAGAAGCTGATTGGGTCAAAAAAGACCCAATCAGCTTCGTTTCTTTAAAAAAAACACTTAATTAAAAAAAAAAGTTTTAAATAAATAAAAACAATAAATTAAT
>WWET01005065.1:36391-49080 GCA_011038615.1 Limnodynastes dumerilii
TAAAATTTTATTTTTATCCAAAAAATGAATGTTGTTAGGTTATAGAGGTCCAGGATTGGTCTGATGAAATGGTGTATTGGAAAAATGGATGTAAAATGAAAATAACTTTTGTTATTTTAATAAAATTGTCTAAAATGGAAATGGTATTACAAAAACCACTTGAGTTCGAACTCCAAGTTTAGGCCTGTGGGTTGGAGAGTTTTAAGTTTGTAGATCCATTCCATTTCTAGGGTTGCAAGATTTTTTTTCAATATTTCTATTTTTCCTATTATCTTGTATTGCTTGTATGCCCCAAAAGTTTTTTAGGCCATGTGGGGAACAGTTATGTTTTTCTTTACAGTGCATAGATACCGAGTGATTCTCAAATCCTTTTTTGATATTGCGGATGTGTTCCGCAAGTCTCACTTTTAATGGGCGGGTGGTCCGTTCTACATAGAAGAGGCCGCATCGACACTCCAGTAGGTAAATCACATTTTTCACATTGCAGGTGATGAATTGATTGACTTTATAAGTTTTTTCTTTGCATGTAAAATGAGTATACTTGGACTTTTGCATGGGTATTTCACGGCATGCTATGCATATGCCGCAGCGGTGAAATGCCCTAGTTCTTATAGACCCCCTTTTTTTCTCTGGGAGGTTACTTCTAACCAAAATGTTCTTTAAATTTTTTGCCCTTCTGTAGATAAATTGGGGTTTCTCAGGTAAATGATTTTGGAGTATTGGATCTTTTTGGATAATGTTCCAATGTTTTTTAATCATTCTCTCAATACTTTTGTGTTTCGGACCATATTGAGACAGAAAGGCCCACTTGGTGTTTTTGGTTTCTGTTTTATGGATTGTAGGTGGGTGGATGATAGTTTCTCTGGGGATGGTATTTATTTTATTTTCTGCTTCTTCTACATCTTTGGAATCATAATGTTTACCCTCGAATTGTGTTTTTAGATCTTGGATTTGTTCTTTAAAGACTGTTTCTTCTGTGCAATTTCTCTTAATTCTTCTATATTGTCTGAAGGGGATGTTCTTTAACCAATTTTTGTGGTGTTCACTGGATGTGTCAATGTATGAATTTGAATCTGTTTGTTTTCTATATGTTTTGGTTTTGATTAGGCCATCTTCCACATAGATGGTAAGGTCGAGGTAATTGACTGAGGTGGAACTGATGTCAAAGGACAACTTAATGTTCCAGTTGTTGGAGTTTAAAAATTCACAGAACTCCTTCAGTGTTGTTTCGGGGCCCTCCCAGATGAAAATGATGTCATCAATGAATCTGAACCATGAGGCCAGATTTGCTACCCAGGGGTGGTTGTTCCATATTGTTTTGGACTCCCACATGGACATGAAAAGGTTGGCATAACTGGGTGCAAATTTGGTCCCCATGGTGGTCCCGACACACTGCAGATAGTAGTTTCCTTCAAAATAGAAGAAGTTATTTCGGAGAATGAACTCCATACCTTCTTCTATGAATGTGATTAGGTCTTTTTCCATAGATGACTATTGTAGAGTTTCTATGACTGCTGAGATGCCCTTGGAGTGATCAATGATGGTGTACAGAGAGCTTACATCGGCAGTGACTAAAATCATATTGGGTTTCCATTCAACAGTCTCTAATTTGCATAGGAGATCTGTTGTGTCCTTAAGGTAAGAGGGTGTTTGGGAGACAAATGGTTGCAGATGGTAGTCAATGAAAGCTGAAAGGTTCGAGGTAAGAGAATTTGAGCCTGAAATAATTGGTCGACCTGGGGGGTGAAGTGGATCTTTATGTATTTTTGGTAGAATGTAAATTCCTGGAATGACGGGATGTTCAATATTGATGAAATTGAATTCATTTCGGGTTAGAGTGCCTTTTTTCTTTATATTTGTCGATAAATTGGCAGAAGGATTTTTTTATTTTTGTAGAAGGATCTGATGAGAGTTTTTTATAAGTTGCCCCTTCTGTTAGTTGTTTGTTGATTTCCTTAACGTAGTCTTCTTTATTTAAAATGACTACCGCACCCCTTTGTCTGCTGGTTTAATAACAATATTGGTGTAATTTTTCAGATTTTGTAGGGCTTTCATTTGTTTGACTGTAAGGTTGGGTTTGTTTCTCTTATTTCTATTTTTGGGTTTATTGTCAAGTTTCTCTATGTCATCGAGTACCATTTTGGTAAAAGTCTCTATATAGTTTCCTTGGATGTGTTTGGGATAAAAAGTTGATGGACCTTTAAAGGAGGAAGAAGGTTCTTCTGAATTGTTGGGAACTTGATCTTTGTTCTGCCCAAGAAAAATTTTTTTTAGAGTTAACTTGCGGACATATTTCTGAACGTCTATGAAGAGATCAAAAAAATTTGGGTTATTGGTTGGGGCAAATTTGAGTCCCTTTTGAAGGACTGTGCTTTCTTCTGGAGTGAGTGTTCTGTTGCTTAAATTGAAAATCTTGCATTCTTCATTTTTGTTGGTAGTGGGATTTGATTCTCCTAAATGCTTTTTCTTTTTCTTTTATTGTTGGTGTTCTTTTTGCTTATTTTCTTCTTTTTATTTCCACCTCTTTTTCCGCTTTTGCAAGGGAAGGTTATTTTCTTCTTGGGCCTTGAAACCAGCCCTGTTCTAAAAAATGTTGCTGGTGGGTATTGTTTTGATTTGGATATTCTTCTGCATAATGGAATCTGTGTTCTGGAGAAAAAGCTCTATAGTCATCCTGTGTGTTGTAAGTTTCTCTGTGATGGAATCTGTGCTCTGGAGAGAAAACTCTGTAATCATCCTGTGTGTTGTAGTTTTCACAGTCATTATTTCTGTGATCGCTCTTGTGGTAATAGGGATATTCATAATCGTATTCCCTATGATTGTCCCAGGTTGGTTGGTCCTGTTGTTTTCTATAATTTCTATTTTCCTGGTGACCTTTCCAGTGGGTACTTTCATTATTGGAGTTTTGATACCCTTTGGGATGTGATTTAATGAAGTTTCTATTTATGGACATAAGGGGAGGTGGAAAAGTGGAAGTCTTTTTCTTAATATGATTACTCTTGGATGTGAAGTAATTTTGTTTTTTATCCTGGTTTTTTTCTTTTGATCTAAAGTCATTTTGGGTTTCTTCGTCTTCCTCTGGAAGATAAGGTGCAATTGAATCTCTGTTGTATTTTTGAATTTTCATTATTATTTTGGTTTCTTTTAGAATGTTTAGTTTGATCCTTTCCTCCCATTTCTCAAATTCTTCTGATACTGGGAGGGTGGATACAACATCATTGATTATTTTTATTTGTTTCCCCAACTCTACTTGTTCCCTTTTTCTCTCTTCTATTATTAATTGCATTAGGGAAAAAGAACATTTAAAAAGGGTTTTAACCCACATGTCTTTAAATTTGGGATCATTGATTTCAAACGTGGTGTATTTTTTTTATTTTTAGACCTTGAGGGATAATGTTTTCTGCTGTGTATTTTTCCAGCATGACTATATCCCACCACAACCTATTTTCTTTGAGAAGTATTTTTTCTAGTTTTTTTTATAACTGTCTCAGTGTCATTTAAATTTGTTTCATCTAGTTCTATTGGTGTTGTTGTTTTTTTAAAGACATTTTTTATTTGTGTGCTGCGTTCTTCTCTATGGGCAAACATTTGCAGCTAGGTTGTGTAAAAAAGTTGGTGGAAAATTAACAATGGATTCAAAAATATTTTTTTTTTTTTTTACACTTGGTCCCAGCACAGTAAAAGCAGCCAGAGGTTATTTTAGTATTGATGGTTGCTCCACCAGAGCAACTGGATTTTTACAGATGGAGAAAAAGGTGTTTCAATACTTTTAAATGTGTTCATGCACTGAACTCAGAATGATTATTCTGGCTTCAGTGTGAAAGAAAAAGTCCATTGCAGAAATTCAGTACCCCTTCCAATGGGAGGAGGTTTATGCTTTTAACTTTTGTTACAGTCTGCAACTTTGTTGCAATACTGTTACCCTTTTTTAGCTTAATAAAAATCTAAAAGTTTTCAACCCCTTCTTTTCCCTTTATCCCAGCGCCAGAACACATTTAAAAGTATTGAAACACCTTATCTCTGTGGAGTTTGCATATCCTACCTATGTCTGCTTGGGTTTCCTCCCGGGTGCTCCGATTTCCTCCCACACGCACAAATACATGCCTGTAGGTTAACTATCAATATTAACGCTAGTGTGTGAGTGTGGCTCCATTGAGGTGAGTGAGTGAGTTATATATGTCCTCAGTATAATAGGTGGTGGGAAGTTTTAGGAAGGGTGGTGGAGAGACTGGTTGGAAAGGGCAGACTAGATTGGCCAAGTGGTTCTTATCTGCCATCACATTCTAAGATTCTATGAACTGAAATATTTCTCTACCTTTATGTCTAGTTTTTAATACTGTATAAATACATCAGACTTTTTAGGCTTAAAGTAAAATAATTATACTGTATGCAAAGCAGAGTTCTTGATCAGTATGGCCTTAAATGTCTCTTTTACATCATTATTTCTCAAGCTATATATGAATGGATTTACCATGGGTGTAATAACAACATAATTTAAAGCATTATACTTCAGGATGGACCAAGAACTTGGCGTTTGACCCATGTACATGGTCATACTTGTTCCATAAAATATGGACACCACAGTCAGATGAGAAGCACATGTGGAGAACGCCTTAGACCTTCCTCCTGCTGATCGGATATTTTTTATAGTGATGATATGATACAAATATAAGATCCTAAAATGAAAAGGAGTGGAGATAATATTGCATATATACTCCCCACAAAAATACCTGTTTTGTAAAAGGTTAGGTCACCACAAGCTAACGCTAGAAGGGCCAATATCTCACAAATAAAGGGGTCCAGTCTGTTATCTCTACAGAACACGAGAGGTTTTAAGATGCCGGGGATAGTTGTAACAGTGAAGCTTCCCAACCACATAACGACTGTAATGATTTTACATATCTTCCAGCTCATATATATGGTGTAATGTAATGGGTGACATATTGCTATATAACGGTCATAAGCCATCACGGCCAGCAGTATGCACTCAGTATTTCCTAGGAACAATTCATTTGTTCATTCATCAGTTCATTTGTACTAGACACCCAGTGATGGTGATATTATATTATATTGTAGATTGTATATATTATATTATTATGAACACCATGCTTGTATGTTCATATGTTTTAAATTAATTCTTTCCTTTTTAACAAATGAAATTCTGTATTATTTAAAAATATAGATTTTATGATATTTAAACAATGATTTGTGTTTTTAGGTTGCCCTAACTCTTGTTGCATCTTGACTGTTAAGTGATGAAGAATTGGCTGTAATTTCTGCTCATTCCATTTTATAACAAACATTATTTTATTTCATTCATCATATGAAAAAGAGGAAAATAATCAGTTAAAAACCATTATCTCTATCAAATGCTTAGAAAAAAGGAATAACAATATTTAAGTCTTAGTACTTGACAAATTGGTCATGGAACTGAGTTTTGTGTCTTTCCAGACTTTAGTTATTATTTGTCTTTAAGAAAATGGATGCTATAATTGATGAAAGAATTCAGAGTTGAAAAGTAAGAGGAAAACAGGTAAACATTTCCACTTCAAATAAACCATGTTAAATTTCATGGAGAGTCAAAATAATTGCACGATTCTTGACATTCAGGTAGAATACTTTGTTTTGGCTTATTGCACACAGATACTGACCAGCTGTACTGTTAAACTGTTTTTAGACTTGGGATAGGAAACATCACCTCTCAACTCTAATACTCTTTGCAACAGATGAAATTTGCCTCCCCTAAAATTCTAAATGGTTTTGACTAGGTGTAATTTCCACTTGATTTCCTTATATTTTCAAACTCCGGTCTCTAGTTATTATAGTAGCTAATATATTTGTAGCCATTGTTATTATCTTAAGATCCTGAAGCAAGTAGAGCATCTCTGACTGTATACAAATTTTGAGGCATTTTCTTTTCTTTGTTTCTGTTGCTAGCAGTGTAACCCCTGCTTTTCATGCAATGTTTGCATTTACCTATAAATTGATCGAGAAACTTCCATTTTGTGTTTGTACTGTTTGTGGGCTTGTCTGGGAGCAGCAGGTGAGAGGGGGTGTTGTTCTACAGCAGCTATTTTGGAGACTTTAAGGGGTGTCTCCTGAGGTAAGTTTGGCTCTCAATTTAAAAACATATATGTCACGGTCTGCGGTGGCAAGCGCCGAACTTACCTGACCACAAGCCGTCTGTCAGCAGCTTCCCCACGATGTACCACTCTCCAACCCTCCAGAGGTGCCACTTCCAGTGGAGGCAGCCTCCTGCAAAAGACTCCATTAAAGCATGTGTGTTAGGCATCTGCTTCATTACCTCTCTGGTGCATGGGCGTCACCATCTTGCCTCCTGTCAGGTGATTCCCAGCAGCCACTCAGATGCTTCTCTGTGCACACATGATTCCTCCAGTAAATTTGTGCACTGGGCGGGCTATTTAAACTCTGTGTACAGAACCACTTGGTCTTCAAGGTGTCTAGTACCTAGCTATATTGCTACCCAGTCAAGCCTGCCATTGCTACCCAGTCAAGCCTGCCGTTGCTACCCAGTCAAGCCTGCCGTTGTTACCCAGTCAAGCCTGCCGTTGCTACCCAGTCAAGCATGCCATTGCTACCCAGTCAAGCCTGCCATTTTTATCCAGTCAAGCCTGCCGTTGCTACCCAGTCAAGCCTGCCATTGCTACACAGTCAAGCCTGCCGTTGCTATACAGTTCACCCTGCCATTGCTATACAGTTCAAGCCTGCCGTTGCTACCAAGTCAAGCCTGCTGTTGCTATACAGTTCAGCCTGCTGTTGCTACCCAGTTCAGCCTGCCGTTGCTACCCAGTCAAGCCTGGTGTTGCTATACAGTTTAAGCCTGCCGTTGCTACCCAGTCAAGCCTGCTGTTGCTATACAGTTCAACCTGTCAGCTGATGCCAGTCCAGCCTGTCAGACTATTCCAGTCCACCCTGCCATCTGCACTCCAGTCTGGTCAAGTCATCTGCACTCCAGTCCGGTCAAGTCAGTTGCAGTCCAGTCCGGTCAAGTCATCTGCACTCCAGTCCGGTCAAGTCATTTGCACTCCAGTCTGGTCAAGACACCTGTACTCCAGTCCAGTCCTGCTCCATTGCTCTCTGGACAATTCCTTATCTACCCCAGTCCGGCATAATCCGGTTCTGATCCATTACTCTTTGGTCATTTCATTGTAATCATATTATGACAATCATTTATTAAACAAGCTTCCTTTCACTCCTGCTTGTCTGTCACTTCCCTCGGAATCCGGGACAGGTCCCACAAAACCTAGAGTTTGTGACAATATATATATGACCCAACATTGGGACTCTCATTGTTAGAGTTAGGACCATCATATGCAGAAAGGCCAAAGGCCTTGACAGTGGCTGGTGGATTATCATATATTTGCACAAATATGTGTAATGGATATTACTGCATTTTATTTTACAGATAGACTACTGGTTGATTTGTGATTGTTCCCTAGTATAATTCAAATATAACCCGCTCTGGGTATATACTACAGACTTGGGCCCTCTCTTCTTCTCATTATTTTACTTATTTCTATAATACATTCCAGAGATACTGCTTGACACTGATTAATATCTATATAATGCATTATATATATGATATTGAATAATAATTTTTTGTCTTATATTCTTTTTAGCTTTACTACTGGTGTCCTTTTACGATTAAATTAGCATACAGCCGAGTCCTGTTTGTGGGATTTTAAAAAGCTCACCTGCGGATTACCAAACATACCTCTGATAAAGTGGCATCTTGTTGCTATGAAACGCGTCAGTGTTGAACGTATGACTGATTAACTTTGTGGCCAAGGTCTTGTCAGCACAGGACCTGTCTCCCTCCGAAAGAATCTCTGTCCTACAGAGCAAAGGAGAAGATTGCAGATCCTCTGAGGAAGCTAAACACTTTTACCATCTGAAGACAGATACCAGCTCTTGCCTAATATCAGAAAAAGGAGTTGCTTTCTCCCTCGAAAGAACCTCCGTGCAATGGAGGAAGGGAGAAGTCCACAGATACACAGAAGAAAACGAGACAGTTTTAGCTAGCCGGCGCGGACGTGCGCCCGCCAGCTTGGTGAGATAATTCTTTCCTTTATTATTAATGTAATAACCCTTGTTTGATTTTTTGGGGGAAAATTACAAAAGATCTAAAGAGAGATAAACTCCCTCCCCTCCTCTCATTTGAAGTGTATCGACAGTGTGTAGCTATAGGTATATTAAGACTTGGTACCAAGCATTACTTTTAAATACAAGTCTCACTCCTTCAAAGGACTCTCGTTTTCTTTTCTCCTTACAAAGAAGAAAAAAGTCATTTGCACAATAACAGATATTCTAACAATCTGATATATGACAGGACTGTACTTGGAACTTTATAGTGACCTTGAATTTTGCCACTTACATAAATATTTTAATTAATTAATTTCTCTTTATTAGATTCACTTCCCTCGTACTTTCCTCTATCACTAAGAGGATCAAGTCAAATGAACATTTGTTCAAGACTGCAGCCCAACGGCGACAGAAGTCTGGATTGAAACGCCCGATCGTGGGCATATTTTTAATTCTAAATCCAAGAGGGATCTTTCTTTCTCTATAATAATTTGATAGAGTGGTACCATGCAGATGAAATTCTATCTCATGCTTCCTATATCGCAGAAGTTCATAGTAGAGGTCCTGATTAGATGTAGGTAAATCTGTAGGAACATCATCCTCCAGCAGAATAGCCTCCGCTTCGATATCGGAAAAGCTCAAAACCTCTCCTTGTGGTAATTGAATCTGGCGTAAACCACTCTGGGACTCATCAGGTTCAGCCATCACAAGTGTCCTCCAAACTAGGCTTGCACAGACGAAAAAGTTAACACAGACGGTCTCGAGAGCAAGCTGACTGGAGGATGATGTTCCTACAGATTTACCTACATCTAATCAGGACCTCTACTATGAACTTCTGCGATATAGGAAGCATGAGATAGAATTTCATCTGCATGGTACCACTCTATCAAATTATTATAGAGAAAGAAAGATCCCTCTTGGATTTAGAATTAAAAATATGCCCACGATCGGGCGTTTCAATCCAGACTTCTGTCGCCGTTGGGCTGCAGTCTTGAACAAATGTTCATTTGACTTGATCCTCTTAGTGATAGAGGAAAGTACGAGGGAAGTGAGCAAGACTTTAGAAAAAATAGCTCTTTTTGAAACCCTGCACAAAGATTCTCTCCTGGCAGATTCATCGACCAATTGGTACGAGAAGCTTCAATCACAAACTGCTAAATTCAGAGCAGACCTTCTGAAATTTAAGAAGGAGAAACTATACAAAGTCAATAAGGACTATGAAGAAAATAGGGTTTATCCCTGGTTGTCTGGTACCCAGATGCAGCCACGTGGATACAGACAAGGCCGTCGTAGGTACCAACGGCAGATCGCCAATACGGATGAGAATAGTACAGAGCATACTGGATCATCTGATACTGACACTTCTTCAGCTCCATCAGCTGCCGTTTTTTTAGAGAAACCACCGGTTGGCAAAAAACGCATAGGCCGCCCAAAAAGAGGAGGTCATACACAAGGCGAGGGGGCCAGTGGAGACGCATCGAACACGGGTGCCATAACCCGGTCCCGCCAGATATGATATTCAATCTTTCGCAACACCATCTTACACCAGCTGAATCATCGGTTCTCTCGAAAGGTTTGTCCTTTGTGCCATCAATAGAATTTGATCCATTCAGATGGAAAGTTGATCACTATCGCCTACACAGGCTACTCAAACTGCGTGAATCCTTTCAGGACAAAGAGGCAACGGAATTAGATTTGCCTTCTTTACCTAAAGCATTAAGGATTAAGTCCTCTTTTGATCCTCAGTCCCGTAATCCATCGATCAAAAGTTTCTGCAGACTCTTGGATGATGCTGTAAACAAGACTAAGATTGCGCTCCCTCCTTTAACTCCGGCGGAACGGCAGGCTCTCAAAGATTTAGCTGCCAATAATTTGCTTGTGATTAGACCAGCAGATAAGGGGGGTGCTATTGTGTTACAAGATGTCCAGGATTACAAAGCTGAAGCTTTCAGACAGTTGGAGGATGCTTCTACTTACCGTAAATTACATAAAGACCCAACTGCTGAGTTTAAACGTGAATTGGATCATCTGTTACAGGAGTCAGTCGAACAGGGACTTCTTACAGACCAAAAAGTTCCCCCGAGTTCCCATCTTATACACGTTGCCGAAAGTACACAAGAATATGCAGTCTCCACCAGGGCGACCGATTATCTCGGCTAGGGACTCTCTCTACCATCCCGTTGCGATACTCCTGGACCATTGTCTTCAACCTTGTATACAGAATTTGGGCTCGTACCTAAAGGAGACTACACAACTGCTCCTGAAGTTATCTGCCTTACCGGTCTTACCACATAACACCTTGCTATGTGTCATTGACATCGTAAGCTTGTATACCAGCATCCCCCAGGACAGAGGCTTGCTTGAAATTAAATCTTTGATTCGGGACAATCCGGCCTTCACAGGGTTGGCTCCAGACCTTTTCATGAATTTATTAGAACTAACATTAAAACGCAACTACTTTACTTTTGATGGACAATTCTTCATTCAGACTTCAGGCTGTGCCATGGGGTCTTCTGTAGCTCCGGCATTTGCCAATGGCTTCATGTCCAGTGTTGAACAACGTTTATTTCTAAACAACCCGCTATGTGCGGGGAAGATATTACTATTCACCCGCTACATTGACGACTTGCTGATGCTATGGTCCGGGACAGAGTCTGAATTCGAAGATCTAATGACACAGGTAAATCTAATGGACACTGACATCAAATTTACTTACTCCTCCAGTCTTTCACAGATTGACTACCTGGATGTCCGCATTAACATATACAATGGTCGTATACATACTAGTACCTTTTCTAAAGTATCAGCCAGGAACACACTGTTACTATCATCGAGCCATCATCCGCAACCACTTAAACGAGGACTTCCATTCTCTCAGTTTCTCCGTGTGTGCAGGATTACCAGCGATATTTCTGTCTGAAATTTGCAGTTGGACGAGATGTAAAAGAAATTCCGTGAAAGGGGCTACTCATCTTCAGTTCTCACTGCTGCTAGAACTAAGGCTGAGGCACTGCCTCGTGACCAACTATTAACTAGTCGGGCTGCACCGAAGAAGGATCAACAAGTGACTTGGGTCACTCATTTTTCTAGGGCCAGCCCATTTATTAATAAAGCGGTTCGGGCTCTATGGCCGATCATTCAATCTGATGCCTCTCTCCCTTCCCTCAACCAATCCCGGATTATGCCATGCCACACTCGTGGTCGGAATTTAAGAGACTGGCTCGTTAAAGCTGATATCACTTCATTGCCCAAGATGCCCTCCTTGTTTATGTCTCGCAAGCCTGGATGTTATAAGTGTCCTCAGTGCATTACATGCAGAATGATGGAAGCAGGTTCCAGTTTCTCTCATCCGTGGAGTGGGCATAAATACAAGCTTAAACATGTACTAACATGTACTACAAAATTTGTTGTATATTTATTGCGGTGCCCCTGTGGGTTAATCTATGTAGGAAAGACTATTCGTACTTTCAGAGAAAGAATTAATCTCCACAGGTCTGCCTTGCGTACTGCCTTGTTATCCGGTACTTCTGATCAGCCTGTTCCCAGACATTTTATACAGAACCATCATTCCTTGTCGGACCTTAAATGTATGATCATCGATCACGTTCCTCCACTGAGTCGTGGGGGTGATAGAGAACTTTCCCTCCTGAGGTGTGAGTCCAAATGGATCCACACTTTGGATTGTGTTTCTCCCCGTGGTCTTAATGAGTTTTTGCCTTTGCATTGCTTTTTGTAACTTCTTATGGGCACTTATGATGATTTTTTCTGTTCATTTAGACTTTATTGCGCATTCTTATATATACATTTAGGATTTGTTATTTATTAGATGTTTTTCCCTTATTTTTTCTCTAGTTTCTCTTTGTTTTTCCTTATTGACTTTATTATTGTTGTTACACGTTGGTTTATTTATTTTTTGTTTTCTTCTCTCTCCCCAGGACCTAGAATGCACGCTGTTTCTGCTCCTTGCCTGTGCAGCGCTAAGGTTTGTTTCACGGCACCTCCGTTTTCTTGTGTTGTCTAGCAGCGCCTCCGTTTCCTAGGCAACGGGAGATGCTTGCGATATGACGTCATTTTTTGGACGTCATCTTCTACGGCTGTCGGGCGGCGCGCGGATTCAGCTTGCGGTCTGGGGTTCTGGTTGGTGGTGAGTTATGCTTTCACTTATTTATAACCCTGCTTTTTATGTATACACTGTGCTATCCCTGATGAAAATAACCTAGGTGTTATTGAAACGTCGGACCTATCATTAAATATTTATACTTCCAGTCTCTGAGTGCCGTTGTCCTCCTTCTACATTGTTTACTTCCTCCTCTTCGGGCACCTGAGCAAGAACCTTTGGGATTTGGAGTGCCGTCTCCTTTTGTATATATATATATATATATATATATATTATCCAAAAAGAGGCTGCTGCATACAAATCAGTTTGTAAAGTAATATACACGGCAGGTGCACTAGGCCCAGGGAATTTGTACAAAAAACAAGGCATTGCCTGGCACTCTAGCTATTACTCAGTAACTAAATATAAATTTCTATCTTTAAAATAAAAATCAGAGAATTAGTTACAAAAATCTGCAGAAATTTGATAA
>WWET01005065.1:50094-87070 GCA_011038615.1 Limnodynastes dumerilii
AATTCACCATTTTAAAAAAAAAAAAAAAAAAAAAAGCAGTCGAGCCTTAATTGCTCCGACCGCACGGCTTTTTTTTGTTTTGTTTTGTAATTTAAAAAAAATAACCCTTTCCCCAGCTACCCCCTCCGCCGCAATCCGCAAGCACTGAAAATAAATAAAGAACGGCCCGCCAGGGTATACTGCCGCTAGTAGAACTACCAGTGCAAGCATACCCATGAATGACAAGGCATGCTTGTGCTAGTAGCACTACTATCGGCAGCATGCCCTGCCCCAAAAAGCGTTAGATGCCCATGCCATTAAAAAAATATATTTATACTGTGTCCTTCCAAAAAAAAAAAAAAGTTAAATGTCCAAGTGCCCCCCTATAATGTTAAATAATAAAATAGTGCAAATACCCCGTCCCTTTCATAAACAAAAAAGTACAGTGCCCCCAGAAAAAAAAAAATCAATCGCAGACATGTGCCCCTTCAAAATCCTAATAAATAAAAAAATGCCAGGTCCCTGTCCCCTTCGTGATAAAAAAAAACCTACAGTGCCCACATACTTTAAATAATAAAAACTGCCATATGTGCCCCTTAAATAAGAATATATAAAAAATACCCATAAAATGGCCACACAAATAAAAAAAACATACTTACCTGCTCTGATGGGGGTCCAGTCTTGTAAGCTTTTTATCCGGGGGCTGGCCTTGGCAAAAAAAAGAAACCCTATACAGATGACAAATACCATGTCCTGTTCTCTTGATAATTCTGGCAGTGCCCAAAGGGTATAAATATACATATTCATTCAATGGTCTCGTATAAGTTTTGAAGTCTCGGGCCTAAATCCTGGACTTAGATATGCCATGTAACTTATGCAAACTATATGGTTAAAACTATGTGCATTTATCACTCTCATTTATATATGATGTCACAAATAGTATGCAGCACCATATTGGTAGAAGACTTGACAGAAATGATAAACAAGGTTAGACAGAGTAACATTAAGATTATTAGAATAAGAACAAAAGGACGTTTTAAGGGCCCAGTGCCCAGGGACTGGCTGGAAAACTTTGGCCTAGGAGCAAGCCCACAGCATTGGCTCATAGTGTCCATGGGCCGGATTTACACATAAGAAGAATGCTTCTAAAGTGCTTAGTACAAAGAATGTAACGAAATGCTACAAACATAATGTAAATGAGCTACATTCTTTGTACTACGTACTTAAGAAGAATATTTCTTACATGTGAATTCGTCCCATATGCCTGATACTTTTATATGTGTGTGTGTAAAATATATATTTCTAAAGTAAATATAGCGGAACAACCCATTGCACTAGTGCAGAGTACACAGAAGTGAACACAGACAGATGGGCAACTCGTCGTCCATCTTTCTGTGCTTACTTCCCTGGTGGACATATACAGAGTGATAACTTGCTGTGATTCCACCTAAAAAATAGGTGAAAGCTCACCTTCTGGTTAGGTTTACTGTGAGGATTATATTGCTGGTAGTTTTTACAGCTTTGCTTTTTCAAATATGTCACGTAATGCAGGAATGTAGAGAGGCTATGTGAATCTTGCTCATGAGTCAGTGGGCAAAAGGTAAATAAGGCAGGCTTGGCTGGACTGGAGTTGAATGAAGCAAGCTTGACTGACTTAGAATGGGCCTCACTTGACCAGGAATGGAAATCCACTTGAAAAAGACTTGACTTAATCTGGATTGGACCAGGAATGAACTGGATTAAAGCAAGACTTGACCTGGACTGGACTGGAGCAAGAGTTGACTTGACCTGGACTGGACCATGATTGAATTGAACTTGACTTGACCAGGACTGGACTAGACTTGACCTGAACTGGACCAGGACTTGACTGGACGGGACTTAACCAGGAATGGACTGGACTGGAGCAAGGCTTGACTTGACCTGGACAGGATCATGACTAGATTGAACTTGACTTGACCAGGACTGGACTTGACCTGGACCAGGAATGGACATAATTGGAACAGGACTTGACTAGACCTGGACTGGACCAGGAGACATGAACTGGAACAGAACTTGACTTGACATGGACTGGACCAGGAATAAAAATCTGCAGACAGCAAAGGTCAGAAGATGGAATATAAGTCTGAAGACTGCAGACAGAGATCTCCCAAGGAGTAAACAGGAACCAGGAACCTTGAATGACTAAGTTGTTCTGGCACTGTGGATACTGTCCTCCAGGGAGGTGCCACTCTCAGTAGTGGCAGCTCCATCCAAGACGTTCACCGCTGCTGTTCTCCACTGCCATCTTGGATCTGTGCACATGATCTGCAGCAGCCAACTAGGAACAAGCTAGGAGAAGCACATGATCTTCAGCGGCAAGCCAGGAGAAGCACATGACCTGTCTGTCCAATTCAGTTCAGGGACACTCTATTTAAACCCAAAACACTGAGTCCTCAGAGCCAGAACAACTTGTTCATTCAGGGTGCCTGGTTCCTGTCTTGCTTCTTGTTATAACTCTGATTTCAGGCTTCAGGTTGCAGCCTGCTGCTCAACTGCAGAAATCAGCCTGATTACCCTACCTATAAATTGATTGAGCAACTTCCATTCTGTTTTTATTCTGTTTGTGGGCATGTCTGGGAGCAGAAGCGCGAGGGGGAGCTGTTCCACAGCAGCCATTATGGAGACTTTAAGGGGTGTCTCCTAGGTAAGTTGGTTCTCAATTTATAAACATATATATGTGACCCAACATTGGGACTCTCATTGTTAGAGTTAGGCCCACCAGATACAGAAAGGCCTTGATGGTTGCTGGTGGCATGATGGTATAGTCTGTTACTGGTAATGGCAGTGTTGCTGGGGCATTCTCTATCCTGTGTATAGGTTACAGATAGAATGGTATAGTCTGTTACTGGTAATGGCAGTGTTGCTGGATATTCTCTATCCTGTGTGTATTCCTTCAAACGCTCCCTTAAAACCCACTTCTTCAGGCTAGCCTACCCTTCCTCCACCTAAGCTTACTTGTCCTCCCCATCTTCACGACTGTGTCTCCTGTTTATTCACCCTCTCACTCAGCATGTTAGCTTTTATGAGTTCTCCTTCCCATCATCATCCCTTTACGCTGTCATCATCTCTTACTACCTTTTGCTCTACACTGTCTTTCTCTCTCCTTATTTTTGTTATGTATGTAATTTTTGCTTTATACATGTATTGTATTCCTTTATATTACTCTGTTAATCAATTATTGTATTGTATATGCAACTGTTGTTTTACTATTGCTTATGTACGGCGCTGCGGATACCGTGTGGCGCCTTATAAATAAACGTTAATAATAATAATAATAATAATGATACAATTGTAATTAAAGAGAAAACACTGGAAGTCGTATGGTGTGATAAATACACTTTAGACATAAGTGAAGGAGGATACTACTTATCCAGATACTGCCTCAGGCGTGGATCCTCTTTGCTCCTCGGTGCGAGTGTAATAAGGCACAGTCCTACACTAGTCCGGAATTAATTGTCCCTAATGGAGGTATAATGGTTTCACGACCATGCTTCGCCTTTTTCAAGGCAAGTAAGAATCCACGAGTGGCTGGTGTCTCTGACGCGCGTTTCGCATGAATCTTTGTCCAGGAGAGCAGCTGTCAGGTGGAGCAGCTAATCACCTCTTAACTGCTCCCTCCACCAATAGGGTTTCCACAAATTAGTAACCTGACCTTCGGAACAGACACCATTAATACTGGATTGCTGAAGGATTTACTGGAATACCTTTAATAAATAAAGTTCAAAAAGTTACGAATAGGTAATAATACCAATCTCAAAAAATAAAGTCACTGACAACTTTATTGGCTTTAAAAAGGGGACATAGCTTTATTAATCAATAACTGATGAAAAATCAGTAATTGTATTTGACTATAAAATTTAGGGTTGAGACAGGTGACAACTAGCAGGTGTGTGTCACTTCACCCTCTAATACCTCAGCTCCACCTCTTCACTTGCACACCAAAACTTGTATGAGGAGGCAGATCAGGCCCCCGTCACGGGGAGGCAGATAGGAGAGCGCGCACTGTATAATCATTTAGACACAAAGTAGCAGTATAATTGAAAAGCTTGTTTCCAAGCTTAAAGTCTTAACTTTTTCAGGCACCAGGCTGTTTAATTCTTTAGCCGCTGCTTCCTTTCGTCCAAAGTTCGGTAAGGGTCCTTAATCCTTGCCACAAATTCTAAAAATAGATGGGAAGAAGACAGGAGCGCTTCATGGTGCATTAAACTTTTTTATTCATCAAATTAGCTTTCTCTTAAAAACGTACCAGAACAACAGATAAAAACAGCATGTAAAAGACATTGTGGCAATCACGGTATACTCGCCGCCAATTAGTGGTTACAGGAAGCCCAAAAGCTCTGTCTGTGCAGGCGGCATCCGAAAGAGACACTGGCAGTGTGAGGGAAAAAATATATATATATATAGAAGTTCAATTGTGCATGTTGATACACAATAGCCAGCACTCAATAAAGTAATCCACAGTAGATATGTTAATGCAAAAATAGAAGAACATTTATTATAGGCAGCATAGCAAGTAAATTGCAGTGAGGACAAAAAGACTGGACAAAAATCTCCAATAGACTAAAAATATGCCATGAAAAAAGAGGAAAAGAAACTCAATAATATCCAAAAGTGTATAAAAAAGGTAATATATCCACAGGATAGAGTTTCACATGTGCAGCTCAGCATATGTCGACGGCCGTTTCAGGGTCCAACTGGACTCCATCATCAGGACAATAATGCAGCAGTGTTAGCACTTCAATGTCTAGGAGGCAAGTACAATACAATATAAACAGCATATAAATAGTGTTCACCCACCTGTATCAGATGATCGAAGGCTCCATTCTGAGCACCGGAACGCAGCGGCGGGAAAGACGCATGGTGTGTTGGAATGCACGTGCGTTTCACGTCTCGGGCCTCCGGTGATGACATCATCAGAAGGCCCCAGGCGCGAGGCAGGCCCGTAACCACAACAACAAAGACGCCATTCACCTGCTACGCAACGGAAGCCACAGATAGAGCACCGATACAAATGTACAAGGGGTGTATAGACACTAGAAATAAAGAAACAATAAATGAAAAACAAATATAGTAATGCCAAAAATGAAAACAATTACTATTATAAAAAGCAAGAATAATTGAGCTCCTCGTTGAGGCCATGTGGTTGCAGGGTCTCAAAGAGGTAAATAAGGCGAGCTTCATGTTGCAACAGAATTTTCTCCCTGTCACCCCCTCTTCTCAGAGGGGGGACATGGAGGAGGTGTATTCACTTCAGCTCACGAATGGTGTGGCCACATTCTACATAGTGTCAAGCAACGGGAGGAGTTTTATTGTCTAGTGTGCCTAATGCTTTTTTGATAGAGGAGCGATGCATGGCTAATCGTTCCTTAACCATGCGTACTATCTTCCCTATGTATAACTTAGAACACGGACATTTAATAGCATACACGACATAACGTGTCTCACAGTTAATGTAATGTCTGATCTTAAAATCAATACCAGTATTGGGCACAACAAAGGTATCACCAGTCACCAAAAACGGACAATTGACACATCCATGACATCTACTGACACCCACTTTTTTATGTAACCACTGTTTGCTAATCATAGGTACAAGATTAGTCTGTACCAAATGACTGCGTAAATTCGAGCTATGCCTAAAGCTCATAAGTGGTAATTTTTGTGTATGGGGACCAAGTTTACTGTCAGTGGAAAGGATGTGCCAGTGTCTATGTAAAGCATCCCTAATAACTGTGGACATAGTGGAATAAGTGGAGCAAAAGACCAGCCGGTCTATGTCACCACTTACTGCAGGAGAGTTCAATAATTCATCCCTGTTCAATTTCAGGCATCTATCAATAGCTAGATTAATTTCACCAGTAGCATATCCACGAGCATGAAAACGTTCACCCATCTGGTGAAGAGACGATGCCAAGACACCCCTATCAGAGGTGATCCTGACCAGTCTTACCATTTGGGAGAACGGTAAACCTGTTTTAAGTGGTGCAGGGTGGAAACTCCCCGCATCCAATAAGGTTTTTTTATCTGTCGGTTTTCTATACAAGGAAGTAACAAAGCCTGTAGGAGTTTGAGATACCACAACATCAAGAAAATTGATGGAAATGTAACTGTGGTTAGCAGTAAACCGAATCTTAGACTCAAGGCTATTGAGCTTGTCAACAAACTTCTCCAATTCCAACAAAGTGCCATTCCACAACAAAAAAATGTCGTCTATAAATCTGACAAAGAAATCAATACATCCCGAGAACGTTTCATCACCCAGTATAAATTCATCTTCATACTTATTCATATATAAGTTGGCATAAGCCGGGGCCATGTTTGACCCCATGGCTGTGCCTATTAATTGGATGTGAAATGCACTCTCGAAGATGAAATAATTTCTAGTCAGAATAAATTTAATAATGTCCAAGAAAAAATCAATAGGGGGACCATCATAAAGTTCAGACAACACAGCAGTTCTAATGGCTTCAAGTGCTTGACACCATGTAGTCGTTGTAAAAAATGTGTTGTGTCTTTGATATAACTACCCGCAGTCTTAACCATAGGCTGCAGATAGAAATCCACAAACTGGGACAAGGGCTGACACAGTGAACCCCTCGAGGAGATAATAGGTCTCCCCGGGGGGTTCACTAGTGTCTTGTGGATCTTAGGTAAGACATAGATGGTCGGAGTGATGGGGAAATCCTGACGTAAAAATCTAGAGGTCTCAGATGTAATAAAGCCCTGTTTACATGCCTCAGTAATCAATAAATCAATTTCAGTTTTAAACATACTGGTAGAATCATAGGTAAGTGCCTTATAGCAGCCAGTATCTGCCAATTGCCGCCTAACCTCTGCAATATAGTTGGTGCGATCAATAACCACCACCGCTCCTCCCTTATCAGCTGGCAATATGGAAATATCCCTATTGTTTCTTAACGAGAGGAGAGCTGAATATTCATTGGCAGTCAAGTTGGAATACTTAATATATCCTTGTTTCCATCTATTGAACACGTCTCGTTTAACAAGACGCATAAAAGTCTCGATGGAAGGACTAGAAGTTGGCGGATCAAAAGTCGAGCGGACCTTAAATGGAGTTATCTGCTTATCAATAGCTGAATCCACCATAGACTCATGACTGAAAAAGTTCTTAAGCTTAAGCAGACGCTGAAATTTGAAGAATTCAACTTCTAAATCGAACTTATTTGGCCGATACATCTCCACAAATGAAAGTCCCTTTGAAAGTACTGCCATCTCAGTAGTGTTGAGAATAGTTGAAGAGAGATTAAAGGTAACTAGTTCCTCTTGAGGTCGCTTCCGGTGTTTGTGCCCACCCCTACGTCTCCGTTTCTTTTGTTCTTGCTGCGAGTAGCAATGTCCTCGCGTAAAAAAGGTGTATTAGTAGGTCTTGATTGAGTGGGGCCCTCAGTATCACTTTGTGATGAGGCGGTATCTAAGTCAGTAAAGGTTCTGTTAATGAATTTACCCCTGCTTGGGTTAGTATTGCGTCTGGTAAACAAGGCTGTGTACGAGGAGGCCCAGGCGTATACTCGGTTCTCCTTGTAGTCCTCTTTGACTAGTTTATATTTACGTTTTTTGAACGTTAACAGATCATTCTCAAAATACTTGAGGGATTGCGTAAGCTTTAGGTTCCAATCAACAGAATTATCAGCTGTGAGTGTAGATGCTGCTTTGGCCGCCAGTTCTGTGATCTCCTTTTGTATGCCATCAATATCGGCATTCACCTTCTCAATGGTTAATACCATCAGATCTAGAGAACAATGATTTAGTATATGACACCATTTCTGGCAGAAGGTTTTATCCCCTCTCCCAATAGTGGGTTGATTATGCAACCGAAAGCCCTAAGGGATGCATTTCTCATTGTAGTACTGTGACAGGGAAAGTCCATGCAATTTTAGCTCAATTTGTCTCTTATTTAAATGCAACAAGTCATGGTAAAAATCGCTTGGCGTGTCAATATCAAACGCTAAAGTACTAGTGTCTGTAAAAATAATCCGTGAAATTTCATCCTCATTGAATGACTTGCTACCAGAATAAATTGCTGCTATTTCATCTGTCATAATTAATTTTTTAGGCCAAAAAAGTAGAGTAGAAGAAAGCCAGATGCAAATATAATGAGATTGCGCCACATAAACAATTTCTGTGGCACACAAACCTATTCACATGCTTAATAAGCACAGGTAGGGTGGGTGCACTGCTTAAGGTAAATATAGAACAAAATATAGCCAAAGCTACAGCAAGCACTCCATAAAAGAAAACAACAAAGGATGGTGCCAAGGCTTAAGACAATATAGAAGTTCATATATGAAATGCAGGTACCCGGCACTCAGAGGCTTTCACAGAAAACGCAACATCAGGAATACTTTAAACCGACGTTTCAGGAATTTATTCTTCCTTTCCTCAGGGTAACATTTACAAGGTGAGTACAAACAGGCATTAAATACCTCAGTGAAGGCGCCAAATCTGCACGTAGGTCTCCTCCTCCGACGGGCCGTCCCTGGTAACAGCCCAGGGCGTCCAGCCGCAGTCATTGCAACCCGACACACAGAGATGACCTGTGGTGATACAAAAGTAAATAAACAAAAGATACATGCGTGTACAGCATCAGACAAACGAATCATGCTAATAGTGACATGGGGCATATATGGAGGCAAGTGCAAATAACATCCAGACTGTAAACAAGTAAATAAATATAACTAAAATGATACGTGCATAACAATGAAGTGTGTGAATAAAAACAACATTTAATCTTCAATCTTTCCACAAAGTGTCTGTCACAGCCACATATGGATCTCTTGAATAAAGGGTTAACTTTTGTACCTACGACGAGCCCAGACACACTTAGATGGAAAGGGGATGTTAATAGGTTTAGCAGGCAATTACGCCTGAAATTATTTTTTTACAAACACCCCACCTCTACAGCACCAGCTACTCCCTTTTGAACAGCTTCCACATTTGATCTGGTATCTCACAATCCGTCAATTACAACTTTTTCCAGAATTTTGTTGGAAGAAGAAAAAACCTTTAAACATACGTAAAGGATCCCCAACCTGAGCAATAGTGAGAAAACAGCACTTAGAGATCTCTCGGAAGACCCAACCATTGTCATCAGGCCCGCTGAAAAGGGTGGGGCCATAGTCCTACAGGATCGTTCGGACTATGTGGCTGAAATAAACCGACAGCTATACCTCATGAAGAGGGTTTGCGTGCCATAGCAGACAAGATCTCTACCTGTGAACTCTACACTGGTCTGGAAATAACGCTGTTCATTAAATTGTTGGAGAAGACTCTGAAAGAAAATTATTTCTTGTTTGATGGTAGATTCTATCTACAATTTACAGGCTGCGCGATGGGGTCATCTGTGGCCCCCATGTTTGCTAATCTGTATATGGATTCATATGAACACAAACATATCTTTAATGCTCCAATTTTCCAACAGCAATGTATATTTTTTTGCAGCTATATTAATGACCTCTTGTTTCTGTGGAGATCTGATGGAGGGGATTTTAAAACATGGATGGAACAACTGAATAAATTAGATAGCCCCAGCAAGTTCATGTACGAGTTGGACCCCAAGTCCATACATTATCTGGACGTGAAAATTGTGATTAAAGATGGATGTATCAGCACCAACTTGTTTACCAAACCAACGGACCGTAACAACATCCTTAGGGCAGACTCATTCCATCCACCTGCCCTTAAATATGGACTCCCCTACTCCCAGATGATAAGGGTACACAGGATTGTGTCGGATCCTGATCTCAGGAAGACCCAGATGGAGCAAATGGTGGAGAACTTTTGTCAGCGGGGATATAGTCGCTCTAAATTGATGGATATCAAGCATAAGGTGGCTAATATACCCAGGCAAGACACGCTCATCCCGAAACAGAAAGACAATTTACAAAATCGTCTACCTTCCGTACAAGTGTATAACACCGGGAGTGAACATGTACGGCAAACATGTAAGAAATGGTGGCCTCTTGTGGCACAGGACCCTGCACTTACTACTTTACAAAATTGCCGCATCATGCCCTGCTACCAACGGGGCAAAAACCTTAAGGACATGTTGGTGAAATCGGACATCACTATCAGACCATCGCGTACATTAGTCACTGGCTGTTATAAGTGCCTACAATGCACTACATGTCGTTTCATGTAAGTTAAAGTCGGACAGTACTTTCACCACCCTCAATCTGGTCAAAAAATACGCATTAAACACCACCTTACATGTTTATCCAAATTCATTGTATATTTGTTTCAATGCCCATGTGGTAAAGCTTATGTGGGCAAAACGCGTCATACATTTTGAGAAAGGATGGCGGTACATCGCTCTAGTATACGGATGGCACTGACAAGTGGTTCCAGTGATCAACCAGTGGCGAGACACTTTGTAGAGGCAGGACATATGCTGGCAACCCTTCGATATCGAATTATTGATCAGGTGCTGCCGCCTGTACATGGAGGGGATCGGGATCGTCTGCTATTACAAAGAGAGACTGGATGGATCATTAGATTGAATACTATGAAACCCACCGGACTTAATGAACATATCAATCTCTCTTGTTTTCACTAAGTGTTCTCTTGTGTAGGATGTTGGAGACAATATGACTATTTATGATATTATCCGAGTGCATATATTCCGTGTTGTTTACCCACATTCATCTTTCTTGTCCTCTACTTGTGACCCCCGGGTGGCATAGCTATAGTATGAGATGCTATATGGTGTACTTTACGCCTCTGTTAGGATGTCCCCTCTACTATGTTCAGGATTTATGAGATGAGTTGTAGTAGTGACATCTGCATCCGTATCTGTTTTTACTATACCCTATTGTGTTCCTAGATAGGTGTGATGATCGCCTGCTCTGTCCGTGGCATTGTGGTGTTTCACGTTGCTGACTTGATGTCAGTTTTGGTAGTGGTAGTAACAGGTCTATTTTTCTGTTCTTTTCCGCAGGGGTCATGTACATGAGGTAATGACATTTAGTTCCCCTGAATGTATGTTCTCTGTAGTTCTCTGTGAGGGTCCTTAGTGATCTATATGATCCCTATATGTGATTATGGACTTGGTTGTCTGCACTCCACATATGTGTATTCTCCCCCAAAAAATATTTATTATTATAATCTTATATGGCCTCATCTATGCCATGTACTGTTCTGCAAATTAGCAGTGTTCATTAGTTCTTTGCGCTCAGGTGTCCTCATTACCGTTAGGCTCCTATCCGGTCCTTGTTTTTATTCACACACTTCATTGTTATGCACGTATCGTTTTAGTTATATTTATTTACTTGTTTACAGTCTTGATGTTATTTGCACTTGCCTCCATAAATGCCCCATGTCACTATTAGCATGATTCGTTTGTCTGATGCTGTACACGCATGTATCTTTTGTTTATTTACTTTTGTATCACCACAGGTCATCTCTGTGCGTCGGGTTGCTATGACTGCGGCTGGACGCCCTGGGCTGTTACCACGGACGCCCCATCGGAGGAGGAGACACACATGCAGATTTGGCGCCTTCACTGAGGTATTTAATGCCTGTTTGTACTCACTTTGTAAATGTTACCCTGAGGAAAGGAATATAGCCCCATATCACTTGTTCTGTGTGGAGGCCTGGAAAACATGGACTGTTAGTGGTACCTGAGGACCAGGGTTGGGAAACACTGTATTAGAGGGTATGAAATGGTATTTATTAGGGAGTGGTTGTAATGTTTATCTTACTAGTAATATTTTGAACACAGAAGGAACTCCTGTTACATAATCTGGGAAACATAATAAAAGTAAAGTTTTAATTTAAAGATGCCCAAAGATAATTGACTTTGATTTGAGGATTAATTGAGTGCATCTCCTAATACCATTCTTTTCCTTATTTTTAATGAAAAACATATATACAAGATGCATAGGCTAGCACCAGTAGCAGTAGTGGAGGGCTGCCTTATCTTTTTTCATACATATGCATACTGCTGCAGAGCCTCGCACTTAAGAATCAGTCCTAATTTAAGTTGAATGCCAATACTGTATATTAGTAGCCCCTGATCAGCTCATTTGAATTAAAAGTCTTGCCCCTCTTGCCACATATGCTGGACTCATTCTATGCCATTGCATGAATCAGTCTTAAATCAGCCATCTGTGTCGGCTATGGTTTCCATGCGTATGTTTGAGTTCTGGGCATGCGCAATAAAAATTCACATGGATTTTCTGCACTTAATCAAGTCCGAATCAGGTCCTCTGTTAAGAAAGCAGCCCCCACAATGGAGGCTAACATACAGATGAATCCACAAATGTAAATTATGTATATTCCATAGATAAATGCATTATTTCTTTACCATTGGACTAATTCTTAATTCATCGACTTTGAGAAAGAGCTCAGGAGAGCTTGAAACGCGCGAGTCAGCCGGTCTCCAGCACAGGACGTCATCTCCCAGGGACCCGACTTCGAGGTTGGTGAAGATGCCGCACCCGGGCATTTCCATCTGGCGGTGAAACAGCTCTCGCGGTCGCAGCTATCATCTGGCCCCGGTATGATGTCCTGTTTCATTTTGAATTGTTGTTCGTTTTGGAATTTGTATTAATTAAAGTTTTTTTTATTTTACCCCCCATGTTCTATTTTGTCCTGGAGCTAAGGATCATCTATTGGAACATTTAAACGGAGCAATATGGGACCTATTAATTCATTGTAAATTTATTGTGAACTTATTCTGGACTTATACATATTCATGATTAGGTTTAGTGCACATATTTAGATTTTTTACCAGCAGCATTTTTCTCCACTGGCACTTTACTCTCAGGTATGACCCTTAGCGCTTTAATACCCCCTACCATATATCCTCATATTTATGAGTGTATATTATCTCTTTTTCATTCTTAATTCCATATAGATACATCAGATTTTTTTTTTTAACGTTTCTTAAAATAATTTTACTTTGCACATTGCAGAAGACTTGATCAGTATGACCTTAAATGCCTCTTTTACATCATTATTTCTCAAGCTAAAAATTAATGGATTTAATAAGGGTGTCATAACACAATAAATTAAAGCAGTATACTTCAGATTGGATGAAGAGCTTCGAGATTGTCCCATGTACATGATCATAATAGTTCCATAATATATAAACACGACGGTCAGATGAGAAGCACATGTGGAGAACGCCTTAGACCTTCCTCCTGCTGAGCGGATTTTTAATAGTGTTGAAATGATACAAATATAAGATCCCAAAATGAAAAGAATTGGATAAATTAGTGTAAATATGCACACAACAAGCATAGTTATTTTATAAAATGCAATGTCACCACAAGCCAAACCTTGAAGGGCCAAAAATTCACACATAAAGTGGTCAAGTCTGTTATCTCTACAGAACACGAAAGGCTTTGAGGTGGTGGGAACAGTTACTATAAGAAAGCTTGATAACCACATGATGGCTGTAATCATTTTACATGTCTTCCAGCTCATATATACGGTGTAATGTAATGGGTAACGTATTGCTATATAGCGGTCATAAGCCATCACAGCCAGAAGTAAACACTCAGCACATCCTAGGAACAGGCTGGTGGTCTTTTGTACTAGACACCCAGTGATGGTGATACTCCTTCGCTCTGAGAACACCTGGTGCAAGGCATTTGGAAGAGAACTTGATGAGTAGCACAAATCAATGAAGGATAAATGACATAGGAAATAGTACATTGGAGTGTGCATCCGAGGACTGGTGATAACAGCACATATCAGAAAACTGTTCCCCAAAATGGTCACTGAATAAAGCAGTAAGAAGAAGATAAAAAGCATAATACAAATCAGCAAGTTCTGAGGCAATCCAATGAAGATGAATTCAGTAATGAAAGTGCTGTTTCTAAACTCCATATTATAGTTCAGAATGAAAGGCTTATATTTTCGTGGTGACAAGTTCATTTTATTAGAATAATAATATTATTATTATTATGAAAATCATGCATGTCTGTGCAAATAAATAATTTCCCTTTTAGCAAATTAAATTCTTAATTTTTTTTCCAGTAAATTAGATTTTGTGATAGTCAAACAAAGTTTTGAGTTTTATCTGTTTTCTTACAAATATTCATTTTATGATTTATAAAATGTCAATCTATCCATCTCATGCGTGCCATTGCTGTCCAGTTACCCTACAACTATACAAGAGAGAGAGAGACTTGAGGATGGAATGGGATTGGTCAGTGGTACTTGACCTCATTTCATAGTGAGTAACCAAAAAAAGGTTAAGAGACAAACTACAAAGAAAAGAGCATTTTTGTTAGAGTTTGTGGGCCGTATGCAGAGCTCTGACCGCAATTGCGTATACACGGTCTTTAAGGCCACGTATATGCAATCTACGTTGCAAGAAGTAACGTAGATTACATTACAAAATTACTGCGCAGTAGCACTTTTCTGAAAACTCCGGTCGCAATTGCAATGCGGCCGGAGCTCTGCATCCGGCCCTGAATCTCTATTTCCATTAAAAAAATTATGATAAATAAAGCTATTAGTTGCCTAAATTAAGAAATAAGAATACATTTTCTGCTTATTTCTACACAGCATTGAAAGCTTTATTGCAAGTTACCAAATACGAGTAACATCTCACTCTACATCTCACATCTGCCTCACTAGGTCCCTTCTCTGTCTCTCCAGGTATCCTCTATCCATCCAGCCCCCCTCATCTGTCTCTCTACATCTGATCCCAATTTTTCCACTTATCTTTGACTGTTTCTTGCTCTCCTTCCTTTTTCCAGGTATTGACTGACTTCTCCAGCTCCATGTGGCTGATTGGCTTCTTGGGTGATATGACCTTCAGCCTGTGAGCTGGCCCTGGTATTGAGGAATCTCTGTGAATACTCTGAGCTACCCCTGGATGCCACAACACACATTGGAAACCCCGGGGTTTAGGAAACTATTGTTTTGTGTCCAGTTTTAAACTAGCTGTTATTTGTCTTTAAGACTATGGAACCTATTACTGAGCCACAGATTGACTTATTGGTTTAATAAGCTTGGACCGGATTCAGAGTTAGCAGATAAGAAGAAAATGGTTGGAAATTTACGCCATGTTGAAATTCAGGGGGATTAAAAGTAACGTTAATCTTTGCATGCAGGGAGAACTTTGCTTTATTTAGACTTGGGCCAGGAAACATCACCTCTCATCTCTAATACTGTTTGCAACATATGACATTTTCCTCCCCTGCAATTTAACCGGAATTAACCCAGATTTAATTAACTTTCCAACTTGAGATCATTAACAAAATAGAGGTGTCCATTTTAAGTTTTTTTTTATTTCATTTAAGAAATTTCATAAATCAGGGCTAAATAAGGCTAAATATCTATCTATTTATCTGTTTGTCTGTCTGTCTGTCTGTCTGCCTCATGCTTTAACTATATATCCAGGGCCGGCGGTGCATCCCGGCGCCATGCTGGATAGCTCTATGTATTTTTTTTTTTTAGCTCAATGTAACAGCTGCATGGTGGATAGTTTTATTTTTTTTTTTTTTTTTTGTAGCTCAATGTAACAGCTGCAGCAGCTCATACAGGAATTTCCTGTATACACATGAAGGAGGAAGAGCGCCCTGGAGGAAGCAGAAAAGAAAGACACAAAGGTAAGTAAAAAGGGGAGAGGCTGAAGAAACATGATGGGGAATAATGAGGGGGGCTGGAGGCACATAATGGGGAATACTGAGGGGAGCTGGAGGCACATGATGGGAGATACTGAGGAGGGCTGGAAGAACATGATGGGGAATACTGAGGGGGCTGGAGGCATATGATGGGAGATACTGAGGGGAGCTGGAGGCACATGATGGGAAATACTGAATGGGGGCTGAAGGCACATAATGGGGAATACTGATGGGGGCTTGAGGCACATGATGAGAAATTCTGAGGAGGGGGTGGTGAGACATTATGGGAATACTGGGGATGGGGGCTGCAGAGACACGATGGGGGTGCTTAAAAGACTGTGCTTCTATTGTATTATGGTTACAAATGTTTTCTGTTTTTGAGGCCTTTTTTAACTGCATTGTAGTTACAAGAATGTTGAATTTATTGTACAGTGGTCGGAAGGATGCAGTCTGTATTGTATGATGACCTGTATGGTATAGCAGTCACTAGCAACGCATCGGAGCGAATTTATGCGTGGCAGAGACATAAAATCGCCTATTTCTATGTGCACCATAGAAAATATGCTTAGTAGCGTAGCGTATTTTTGAACGTATGGGCCATTCACGTATTTGTCACGTAAATATTTACGTGTGGGCGTGCCAATTTTACGTGAGTCAACAATACGTTTGATTTACGTGAAGTAGGTGGAGGTTTGTATGTAAAATGTACAGTATGGGCGTGCTAAGCGGCGTACATTCACGTAGTCTATACGTCCATTCGCGGACGTACGCTGTTACGCGAAAAAAAGTTAAGGTAGGGTTTGGGAAGCGTAACTCGGTGAAATACGTACATTGAAGGGGTGTGCCTAGGGGAGTGTATAGAACATACACGTGCGAAAATACGTTACGCGTGGAAACATATTGCACATGTAGTTCTGGATCTACCCCTTTATTAATATGATTTAAATATGATTATAAATGAAAAAGAAAACCAATAAATCCATGCAAATTTGTATAGGCTTCTGTGCTTACAACTCAGTCTCTGCCCTTGCATGTTACAAACCTTTCAGTATGTCCTATCCAGAGTTGAAAAGCCTCAGCTCTGGATAAGACGCAAGTAGCGTAAGAAGCAGATTTGCGTTTGTAGTAACTTAATGTACGCAATCTATGTAAAATGCTACTTTTTAGGTGTGTATATTTAGGAAAGGATATAATGCGCATGCGTAGTAACTTATTATACGCAATCTATGTTGGACTTACGAATGGGACTGCTGTGAATCTCCACTGCGAACCTATTGCTGCAAAGTTCGCAGTAACTTAAGAAGGAAGAGGCGTGCCGGGAAATCTTAAGAACGCACATAAGAACATTGAGTGGAGGGAGGCATTTAAATGATCGCATCTGGGCATGAATAGCCAGAAACATTATTATAGATGGAAGAGTGAAACCAAAGAGGTGAGGGAACATATTGCTATATCTATCTAGGTGATAAAAGGGGGCACAAGAGGAGGCTAGCAATATAAAATGGGGCACATAAAAGTGGGCATATAGGAGGCTGGGCACATAAAAGAGAGCACTAGAGGAGGCTGGGCACATAAAAGAGAGCACAAGAGGAGGCTGGGCACATAAAAGAGAGCACAAGAGGAGGATGGGCACATAAAAGGGAGCACAAGAGGAGACTGGGCATATAGAGGGCATAACAGGAGGCATACCTTTTTTTTTGGAGGGTGGCACCCTGGGCTCTGCTAGGTCTAGAAATGGCACTGTTCATATCAGAAAATATCTATGTTAGCAGGTGCATAAAAAGAAATGGTCTTGTTAACAAAGATATTTTCCAGTATGAATGTTCTTAATGTGTTCACTTTTTATTGATTAAATTACAAAAATCAGATGTTTGGATTATATTTGCAATGATAATAATCCAGAAGAGTAACATATTGAACTGAACCTGCAAATTTAATCCCACTGTGATACATCCTCTTCCACACTTCCCTTTGTCTGGAGTCTGCAGAGCTCATACATCCTCTTCCACACTTCCCTTTGTCTGGAGTCTGCAGAGCTCATACATCCTCTTCCACACTTCCCTTTGTCTGGAGTCTGCAGAGCTCATACATCCTCTTCCACACTTCCCTTTGTCTGGAGTCTGCAGAGCTCATACATCCTCTTCCACACTTCCCTTTGTCTGGAGTCTGCAGAGCTCATACATCCTCTTCCACACTTCCCTTTGTCTGGAGTCTGCAGAGCTCATACATCCTCTTCCACACTTCCCTTTGTCTGGAGTCTGCAGAGCTCATACATCCTCTTCCACACTTCCCTTTGTCTGGAGTCTGCAGAGCTCATACATCCTCTTCCACACTTCCCTTTGTCTGGAGTCTGCAGAGCTCATACATCCTCTTCCACACTTCCCTTTGTCTGGAGTCTGCAGAGCTCATACATCCTCTTCCACACTTCCCTTTGTCTGGAGTCTGCAGAGCTCATACATCCTCTTCCACACTTCCCTTTTGTCTGGAGTCTGCAGAGCTCATACATCCTCTTCCACACTTCCCTTTTGTCTGGAGTCTGCAGAGCTCATACACCCTCTTCCACACTTCTCTTTGTCTGGAGTCTGCAGAGCTCATACATCCTCTTCCACACTTCCCTTTTGTCTGGAGTCTGCAGAGCTCATACACTGTGTTGATATTTTGCTGTTAATTTCTACATATTTTTAAGATATTCCAAACTTACATTTACCGAAATCTATCATTTAATGTAGGATTGTAGAGGTGTTATGTGAATTTTTGAAGATATGGATTATGAAGAAATACTTTAATATTGTATCAATATTTTCTCTTTATCTGGATATTATGACAATTTAAGCAAGATCTTATGTTAATGTCCAGTAAATATTTGCTTGTGTGATACTAAATAACTGTACATAGGATATGTGGCAAAGTGTATGTTTAAAAAAAAAAATAGGCAATACCTTAAGCACCTTATTTTTGTCTCTTCCACTCATTCTCATTCTACCTGATTTAATGCTAAACCTTTATATGTGATAATAGATGGAGAAAATAAGTCTAGTTATTGCAGGCACCTTTATTGGTCCACTATGAATTATTTTCCCTGTGTACATAAAAAAAAAAAAATACAGTCCCCAGGTTACCTTAAACCACAACAGAGTAGAATTCTCTCATTTGATCCCAGTTATTTTACAATAATGCAAAAAATATTTTAACTACTTTATGTCCTAAGTTAATCTAATACTGTTTTATGGTGTTACAGTTAAATCAATAATTGGACAATCTGTATTCCAATATTATATCACCTAATTACAGTGTACTGAGATTAATTAATCATAACCGCCACAGTCTGCGATGCCAGCTGCGTGTTCTCGCTGATATGATTGCAAATGTCATGTATACAAATCAGTACATTGTAAACTTAATCTCTTTGGGCCAGATCCAGAACAACGCCTCCCGCTGTAGTAACAGCGGGCGGATGCATAAGATCGACATTTCTGCCGATCTGTGCATGCACCGGGTAGATGTTGCCCGGTGTAGTTAGGGAAACCCAATATACAATTCCATGGACTTGGCGCTCCCAAGGCAAATTCAGGTATAAACAGTCCCAGGTGGCTTCTCAACAGACAGAGACACAGAATATCCAACTGTACAATGCAGTATAACACACGAGCGGCCCTCCAGTATAAAATGTAAAAAAACAGCACAGGTCTCTGGTCCAACGTTTCAGTTTATTCAACTGTCATCAGGGACATATACATTGTAGAGTGCAAATGAAATGAAATATATAACTTACCCAACTACCCAAAAAGAACATCAGTTACACCCCCTCTGTGTCTCGTGCAACAGGCTGGCGCCCTCCGGGAACCCAGAAGGGGCTGATGCTGAGTCCCGCCCCCTGTAACCATGGACGCGGTGTCAACAAACAAAGCGCACGTGGAAACAAATTAAATACCGTGAAACACCAAATTAAACACAGTGAGATTAAAAACAGCATGCCACATGTCAAACAGGCATATATATTCAACCAAAGGAAGAAAACCTGAGAACTGCCAACAAGCAATAAATGACAGATCACGCAATCCATGGCAGGACTGCTGCGTTACACTGAATAACTCGTTAAACACTATAATACATAATGCACCAGGCAATCGCCTATGTTGGCAAATGAAGTAAAACAAAACAAACAGGGAAACGATGATCCAAGTAATGCAACCGAATAATAGGCACTATGGCAAATACTGGCTAAGGAGGCTCAATATAATGGAATTGTGTATTGCTCTCTTGATCAGTATGAGGAAAGACTGAGGCACCCCAGTTTAAGCATTATTTTCATAATCTGACGGAACATTCACAACACAGCTTCCATGGCAGAAGAACATCCAGCGTGTATCCATAAGCCCAACATACCCTTTGGAGACATATTCTCCTTTTCAGACACCCGCTGAAATATACAACAAATGGTACAAACTTAAGAGGAGAGAGATCGATTTCCGCTATCACGGAATAACATTGTCTGACTATTAACGGGACAGAAAAATTCCTAAGGACTTCAGGATCCACACTATACCAACCATCAGTAAAGGAATTATACAAATGGAAGTGTATTTCTTCACAGTAGTGGCCGAGCGCAAAAAGAGAGAGGGGGGGGGAAAAGCAAACGCCCTATGCTGGGAGAGTGCTGTTTGCGGCTCCACCAGAGCCGACAGGGTTAATTGGATGCAAAGAAAAAAATTACAGAACTCAGCAATAGCAAGGGCGCTACAAGGGAACAGTGATAAAGCAGATACCATCGACCATCATTTACATCCATTCGTCACTTGCACTGCTTCCTACCTCAAAGACACAACTGACCTTCTCTGCAAACTAGAAAAAATAAAATGGAATCAAAACATGATATTAGTCACTGCAGACGTCAGTTCCCTATATACGATAATAGATCACTCCAAAGGCATTGAATCGGTCCTAGAAACCCTGCAACACTCCTCCCTGGACAAAGGACTAATCTCATTTCTACAAGAAGGCATCCATTTTATCCTAAATAACAATTTTTTCTACTTCGAAGGGCACTACTACCTACAACAAGTTGGCACAGCCATGGGGACAAGATTTGCCCCCAGCTACGCCAACCTCTTCATGGCCGCATGGGAGTCAAAGAAGGTATGGCAGGACCATCCATGGGGGGCTAATCTTTCCTCATGGCTCAGATATATTGACGATATCATATTCATCTGGGAAGGTAAAAGAGAAGATTTGGACCTCTTCTGCCAACATCTAAACAACAACGACTTGAACATTCACCTGACCTTCGACATAAGCAACACCCAAGTCAACTATCTGGATATCACCATCTACATAGAAGACGAATGTATCAAAACAAAAACCTACAAAAAGTCCACCGATTCCAACTCTTACAACTCTGGACAATATACCCTATGGCCAATATAGAAGAATCAAAAGAAATTGCACAGAAGACTCAATTTATAAAGAACAAATTCAAGACCTCAAAAAACAATTTGAGGAAAAGCATTACCATCCCAATATTCTAGAGAAAGCTGAACAGAAAATCAATACCATCTCCAGGGACCAAATCATCCATCCCCCACCCAAAGACCAGACAAGACAAAAAGACACCAAATGGGCCTTTCTGTCCAGATATGGACCCAACCATAAACAAGTTGAGAACATAATTAAGCGACATTGGAAAATAATACAAAAAGATCCTGTCCTCCAACCACATTTGCCGGATTTTCCACAATTTATATACAGAAAAGCCGAAAACCTTAAAAACCAACTGGTAAAAAGCAACCTTCCAGACCAACCCAAACGGGGATCAATAAGAACAAAAGGTTTCCACAGATGTGGATTATGTTTAGCATGCCGCGAAATCAAAATGGAAAAATCCAAACATACACATTTTGCAGCAAAAGGAAGAACCTATAAAATCAACCATTTTATCACCTGCAATTTAAAAAACGTGGTGTACCTCCTGGAATGCCAATGCGGCCTCTTCTATGTAGGACGCACGTCACGCCCGTTGAAAATCAGATTGGCGGAGCATATCCGCATTGAGTCGACCCTAGAAACTCTGCAACATTCCACCCTGGACAAAGGACTAATCTCATTTTTAGAAGAAGGCATCCATTTCATTCTAAACAATAATTTTTTCTACTTTGAAGGACATTACTACCTTCAACAAGTTGGCACAGCAATGGGGACAAGATTTGCCCCCAGCTACGCCAACCTTTTCATGGCCGCATGGGAGTCAAAGAAGGTATGGCAGGACCATCCATGGGGGGCTAATCTTTCCACATGGCTCAGATATATTGACGATATCATATTTATCTGGGAAGGCAAAAGAGAAGACTTGGACCTCTTTTGCCAACATCTAAACAATAACGACTGGAACATTCATCTAACCTTCGACATAAGCAATACCCAGGTCAACTATCTTGACATCACCATCTACATAGAAGACGAATGGATCAAAACTAAAACCTACAAAAAGTCCACCGATTCCAACTCCTACATAGACACATCAAGTGAGCACCATTCTAACTGGCTGGACAATATACCCTACGGACAATATAGAAGAATAAAAAGAAACTGCACAGAAGATTCTATCTATAAAGAACAAATTCAAGACCTCAAAAAACAATTTGAGGAAAAGCATTACCATCCCAAAACTCTAGAAAAAGCTGAACAGAAAATCAACTCCATCTCCAGGGACCAAATCCTCCATCCCCCACCCAAAGACCAAACAAGACAAAAAGACACCAAATGGGCCTTTCTGTCTAGGTATGGGCCCAATCATAAACAAGTTGAGAACATCATCAAGAGACATTGGAAGATAATACAAAAAGATCCTGTCCTCCAACCCCATTTGCCGGATTTCCCACAATTTATATACAGGAAAGCCGAAAACCTCAAAAACAAACTGGTAAGAAGCAATCTTCCAGACCAACCAAAGCGGGGATCAATAAGAACAAAAGGTTTCCACAGGTGTGGATTATGCTTAGCATGCCGCGAAATAAAAATGGAAAAATCCAAAACACACACATTTTGCAGCAAAAGGAAGCACCTATAAAATTAACCATTTTATTACATGCAATGTAAAAAACGTGGTCTACCTCCTGGAATGTCAATGTGGCCTCTTCTATGTAGGACGCACGTCACGCCCATTGAAAACCAGATTGGCGGAACATATCCGCAACAGAAGAAAGGGTATGGAGACACATTCAGTGTCAATGCATTGCAAGGAGAAACACAACTGCTCCCCCCATGGGATAAAAAATGTCTGGGGAATCCAATCAATAAAGGACACCTGGAAAAATAGAAACACAGAGAAAAAACTTGCCACTTCTGAAATGGAGTGGATTTTCAGATTAAAAACCCTCCAACCCACAGGTTTAAATGCCGACTTTGAGCTGAAATGGTTCCTGTGAATCACCAAACCCATAATCACAGGCATTTCTGACCCACGCAATCCAGGCTTATTATCTATGAACCAAAAAACCCAAGGTCAGTGCCTCAGTATGAATAACAAAAATTCTGCACTACAACAACAATAAAGTCTTTTCCTTTCCCTGTAATCAGGGACTCACTAAGGAATCACCAAACCCATTATCAAAGGCAATTTTGACCCATGCAATCCAGTCTCATTACCCATGATCCAAAAAAACCCACATTGGTGCCCTAGTATGAATAATAAAAATTCTGCACCACAACAATAATATTGTTCTTTACTTTCCCTTAACCCAGGAATTCACTAAGGAATTAAAACCTTAAAAAATTGCAAACAATTTGCAAAAAAAGGAAAACTAGCCTCCATACAGTGCATTATCCCTTTATACTGTCTAAAAACAAAAATCAGCAGTAATATGTGTGAATGCACCATCCTACTAACAGTAAACACGGGCAGTGTTTATAGGAATCACCATGGTTCCCAACCAATGAATGTACATATATCTTTAAGACACTCAATTGTGCATATACAACCATTCACAAAAATGGTATCCCCAGACTACTAATAAGTTACTCTACCCATTTCAAGGTATGAGTATCTGTGAACCTAAAAACAAAGTAAGATCTTTTCACCCGCCAAATTAGCAGAGTTTTGATTGACATCACTAAATCCTATTTAAATGCCTCTCATCTAGCACCATTTATCCTTGATAAAGGCCCGTAGCGGCTGAAACGCGTCGGCTACCCTCTAACCACCCTCCTTGCAAGGCTACCGGACCCTGCTGTGTCCAGCCACTGTTACAATACCCGGGTATACAGCGGCTGCCAAAACCATCTTTAATGCACCAAGTCCAGCAAACCTTACGGGAAAGTGTGACATCCACCACGGACATTCTCCACTGCTACAGGGTAAGTGCCTTTACCTTTAGTCCTACCCATATTTAAAAACTGCATTGGTAAGGACATACGGCACCCCTGAATAGCACAATTATTCAACTTCTAACCCACACCGCAGCATCCCGTTATCACAGACTTTTTTTGCTTTTAACTCCGTCTTACCAACTGTCTACCTGTGAAAGAGAATATCACAGAGACAATTCACAGTTGCAAATCTATTTTTATTGCTACAAATAAACAAAAATTTTAAACTGTCACTTTGTATCTGCTTTATCACTGTTCCCTTGTAGCGCCCTTGCTATTGCTGAGTTCTGTAATTTTTTTCTTTGCATCAGTAAAGGAAACCCACAGTTCTGCAAGAAATGGGTTTCAATACTGAACAAGTGTTCATTTGATCTTATTCTTCTTGTTATCAATGAATCCAAATTGGAATTACAAAAGGTTCAAGAAAAATTGAATACATTTGAAACCACCAAGAAACCTATTTTGGATCTGGACAACACGATAGACTGGGTGTCTAAAATTTCCCAACAGATTGACAACTATAAACAAGAGGTCATCAAATACAAAAAGCAGAAGCTTGACATTGTTAACAACGACTATCATTATCGCCGGGTTTACAGATGGCTTAGTGGCACTGAAACCAACAAACGGAGGAGATTCAGAAACCGTGCACAGCAAAGTGGACAAAGAGACCCTAACAGTTCAAACACAGATAGCGAGAGTGGCACTAACAGAGGCGGCCCCAGAAACATTGTTCAGAAACCCCCATTGGGAGTTCAGACACGCTCACAGATAGCGTCAAAAAACGGGGCAGGCGCACAAGGAGGGGAGGACAGTGGCAGAGGTGCAAAACCCAAATCAAAAAAGACCTAGTGGTAAATCTTTCCTCTAGGAATTTCACAAATTTAGAACTTTCTGGCCTCAACAAGGGACTCAATTTTGTACCAACATCTATGTACTGTGATCTGGATTGGAAAATCACCTCCACACAACTTAACCGCCAATTGAAGCTGAAAGAATTTTTTCATCATAAGAAGACCACTGCTTTGAACACCCCAACCTTTAAAAGCAAATCACACTTTGACCCTATAACCCAAAACGTCTCTATTAAAACCTTCATACGTCTCCTTGACAACAGTGCCAACTTGGCTAGCAAGAGCCCACATCACTACAATCTGACGTTGAACGAATAACAAGCTTTGAAAACCCTGGCTCGGGACTCCACCATAGTGATCCACCTAGTGGATAAGGGGGGTGCATTGGTGGTACAGGATCAGTCAAAATACCAGGCAGAAGTAGACAAACAGCTTTCAGGCGCTATGGTCTACGAATACTGGACTGTGACCCTATTGTCACATATAAAACTGAGGTGGATACTCTCATCAAATGGGGAATTGACATGCAAGTCATCACTAAAGAGATGGGTGAATATCTTACAACAGATTATCTGATCAAACCTCTCCTTTATACCATCCCCAAGATCCACAAATGTCTCAATAACCCTCCCGGGAGTCCGATAATTTCAGCAAGGGGCTCCCTGTATCAAAAAAATTGCGGTTTTGCTAGACTTTTACCTGCAACCAATAGTACAGTCAGGAAGATCTTACCTGAGAGACACCACCATGTTACTAAATAAATTGGAAATGTTGGCTGACATCCCAGAGAACATTCTTCTCATTACCATAGATGTTAACAGCCTCTATGCATCAATTCCACAAGAGGCGGGTTTTGAGGTGGTTCGGGAAAACATCACCAACAACCTTTTATTCACGGGTCCGGACCCAGATTTCTTCATGAAATTACTTGAAGGTACGCTGAAAAGGAATTACTTTTATTTTAATGGGCACTATTATCTCCAACTGAGCGGCTGTCGATGGGATCGAATGTGGCCCCATCGTTCGCCAACATATACATGATACATATACATATACATGATGTCTTATGAGGAACGGTATATTGATGATTTACTGTTGTTTTGGAAAAGACACGGAATCTGCATTCTTGAAGTTCATAAATGACCTGAACCAGAATCCCACTTCCCCCATCAAGTTCACATATAATATACCATACACTATTTAGATGTTCAATTAACGTTGAAAGAAGGGAAAATAGCCACTACCATTTACAACAAACCGACAGACAAAAACAACATTCTATTGTCTAATAACTTTCACCCACCGGCATTGATCCGTGGGTTACCTTGGTTGAATATATATGCCTGTTGGACATGTGGCGTGCTGTTTTTAATCTCACTGGCCCAGATCCAGAACAACGCTTTGGAGCGAATTTATGCATGGCAGAGACGTGAAATCGCCTTTTGGTAAGTACTGCGCATGCGCACAATAGAAAATAAGCTCCGTAATGTAGAGTAATTGTGAACATATGGGCCATTCACGTATGTGTCACGTAAATACTTACGTGTGGGCATGCCAATTTTACGTCCAAAATACGTCTGTAATACGTTAAGTGGGCGGGGGTTTGTATTTAAAGTGTACAGTAAGGGCGTGCTTAGCTACGTAAATTTGTGTTGCCCATACGTACGTGTGCGTATCACTGCAGTTACGTTGGCAATAGTTAAGGTAGGGTTTGGAAAGCGTATTTTGACAAAATACGTACGTTCAAGGGGTGTGCCGAGGGGAGTGTATAGAAGGTATGCACACGAAAATACGCTACGCGAATAAACGTACAGCAAACGTAGTTCTGGATCTATCCCACTGTGTTTACTTTGGTGTTTCACGGTAATTAATGTTTCCACATGCGCTTTGTTTGTTGACACCGCATCCATGGTTACAGGGGACGGGACTCAGCATCGGCCCCTTCCGGGTTCCCGGAGGGCGCCAGGCTGTTGCACGAGACACAGAGCGGTGTAACTGATGTTCATTTTGGGTAGTTGGATAAGTTATATATTTCATTTCATTTGCAATTTACAATGTATATGTCCCTGATGACAGTTGAATAAACTGAAACGTTGGACCAGAGACCTGTGCTGTTTTTTTACATTTTATACTGGAGTGCCGCTCGTGTGTTATACTGCATTGTACAGTTGGAGATTCTGTGTCTCTGTTTGTTGAGAAGCCACCTGGGACTGTTTATACCTGAATTTGCCCTGGGGAGCACCAAGTCCATGGAATTGTATATTGGGTTTCCCTAACTACACCGGGCAACATCTGCCCATTGCATGCACAGATCGGCAGAAATGTCGATCTTATGCATTCGCCCGCTGTTACTACAGTGGGCGGCGTTGTTCTGGATCAGGCCCAAAGAGAATAAGTTTACAATGTACTGATTTGCATACATGACATTTGTAATCATATCAGCGGGAACACGCAGCTGGCACTGCGGACTGTGGCGGTTATGCTTTATTAATCTCAGTACACTGTAATGAGGCGATATAATATTGGAATCCAGATTATTCAATTATTGATTTAACTTTAACACCATAAAACAGTATTAGATTAACTTAGGACAAAAAAGTAGTTAAAATATTTTTTGCATTATTGTGAAATAACTGGGCTCAAATTAGTGAATTCTGAAAGCTACGGAAATTTAGTAGTCTGGATCTAATCCCAGGTTGTTAAGGTTGCTAGGGAGGTCTCAGATTTAATCCAAAGGATAGCAATCTGCAGGATCATAGTAATCAGTTCAGTGATTCTCATTTATTAATGTGCTAAAGTAGGATCAATTAAACCACCCATTATTGAGTTTAGTTCTAAGGAGGTCCTCAGTCATCATCTGAGATCACCACCTTCTTCCTATAACTATTAATTGGATATATTGGAAATAAAGATCGAATGAAGTCTCTGCAATCTGTGCTGTGGACTACTTTCCAGTAGCAGGAGAGATTTTATTCATTGAAGCGTGCATTTGTTGTACAGTTACCTATAATCATATACAGTGGGGATCAGATACACCTTTTCATTGTAAGACATGGTGGCAGATCCAGAACAACGTGCGTATTTACCCCTGGCGGAGACGTAAAAAAGGCAATTTGGTATGTACTGAGCATGCGCACGACAGATGATACCTTACGTAACGTAACGTAACTCTGAGCGTAAGGGCCTTTTACGTATCGGTAGCGTAAATTTGTTCAAGGGGGGCGTGCCAATTTTACGTTAGCCAAAAGTATGTTTAAATTATGCAGTGTAGGCGGGGGTTTGCATTTAAATCGTACAGTATGGGCGTGCTTAGCGGTGTAACTACGCACTGCCTATACGTACGTGTGCGGACATGAGCGGTTATGCTGCCAATAGTTAAGGTAGGGTTTAGAAAGCTTAAAGCGACCAAAGTATGTACATGCAGGGGGAGTGCCTAGGGGAGTGTATAGAAGGTACGTACGCGTAAATACGCTACGCTAGTAAACGGATTGCAAGCAGAGTTCTGGATCTACCCCATGGTTAGATTGCAGTCCATTGCTGGATTCCTGCAGAGATCAGACAGTGGAGCTGACATCACCCATTCAATTCAATACACTATTTTTGTAGGATACTGAATAGGCGACGTATGCTTCATCGTCTGATCTCTGCAGGAAGTCGCTAACTGTTCATTGGTAACTAAACAAAGGTTTAATCAATTCTAAAGCCCTATTCAATATTCCACCATGTAGACCAGCAGTTTCCCTGATTTTGAGAAAGTTTTAATTGAGCACAACTGTAGTATGATGATTAGTAGGTATTTCAAAAGGAGCCTACATCCCTTTTTGTTGGAGGAGCCTGGGCAACTTTCACCACAATGTTCGGTTACAGAACTTCTTTTCCATCAGCTGGTTTTATACATGTAATTCTATTGACTCTAGGGGTGTGTTCAACCTTTCAAGCAAAACTTTATCACCAACACATGTACAATTACTATCTAAGGGTTTTAGCTTTGCACCTACAGCCGAGCCCAATTTATTTGAACTTTTTGTAGAACTTAATCGTTTTGTTCGAAATTTATGTCGCAAAAAATATTTTGCAAAGAAAAAACTAGAAAGCGGTACACTACCTATTATATTAGACAAAGAAGATGATAAAATGCTTGAAATGTTGAACGACCTACTGGAAGAGAATGACAATACCACTTTTATACAACTGATTGATATGTCAATAGAGAACAATCTAAACCTGAATTCATGTAAAAATCCTTCAGAATTTTATCCACTTTCGATGAGAAGTTCATATATGGACTGTTTTTATCAAGTAACCCTTAATGAGTTTAGGCAAATGTGTGAATCACAAATTTTTCCATAAACACACTAATCTGAACAAATTTGAGAGTTCTGCTCTAAATGATCTAAAAAGACACAGCTCAATCATAATTAGGAGTGCAGATAAGGGAGGTGGTGTGGTGTTACAGGATAGGGTAGACTACTTAAGAGAGGCATCAAGACAACTATCGAATTAAGATTTCTATACTAAACTTTGTGGAGATCCCACAGACATCTTTCTGAGGGACCTCAAAAATTTGCTAGATGAAGCTCTCTCGTTACAAGTTATTAACAAAACGGAATACCAATTTCTGTATGTCACCCATCCTGTAATTGCCACCTATTACCACCTCCCAAAAATGCACAAAAATAAGGAGAATCCCCCGGGACGACCAATAATCTCGGGTATTGGATCCCTTACTTCCCCATTATCACACTACACAGACCTTCATTTCCAACCCATGGTCAAAAATCTAAAGTCATATATTCGAGACTCCACACACCTACTGAACTTACTACAAAATATTAAATGGCAATCTGACTATCTATTTATGACTTTAGACGTAGAGTCATTATATAGCAACATACTGCATGATCTAGGATTAAGCACAATGAACAATGTTCTACAAGATAAGTCAGGTCTAGTTCCACACAAACAGAAATTTATTTTGAGGGCAATAGAATTTATTTTGACACATAATTATTTTTTGTTTGAAAAAATATTTTATTTACAGCGGAAAGGTACTGCCATGGGGACCAGGTTCACCCCTAGCTATGCGAACCTATACATGGGCTTCTCTGAAGAGGCCCATGTGTGGGGTAGCAGGTTCGGGGCGGATCTGGTCCTCTATGGCAGATACATTGACGATTTATTTATTATTTGGAAGGGCACTGAAAGCAAAACACTTTATTTCACAATTGAATAATAACATATTTAATTTAAAATTCACATCCAAAATTAGTACCACATCAATAGAATTTCTGGATTTATTTTAAACAATAGAAGATGGCAGGATTTGTTCATCTACCTATAAAAAAGAGGTTGACGCACCCACACTCCTACACTTTAAGAGTTTACATCACTTTAATTGGAAAAAAGTATCCCAAAAGGACAACTAATCTGCTTGAAAAGGAACTGTTCCTCAGACGCTACGTTTGATAAACAAGGGAGAGAGCTTCTGGAAACACTTAAGACAAGGGGGTACCCTGAAAAAATGTTGATGGAAGCATGGGACCATGTTTCTAAATTAGATAGGAAAGAAATGTTAACATTAGAAAAAGTCCCTAAACATGTGGAGAATGATGACTTTAGTATGACCTTCGTATCAAAATACAATAGATGCGCAGATCAGATAAAGGGAATTATTAACAAAAATTATACTATATTACAACAGGATCGCACATTGGAGTCGATATTGCCCAAAAAAACAAAAATTGTATTCAAAAAGAACTCCAATCTGAAGACTCTATTAGCACCTACCATTATTAAGAATGATTTTAGTTCACAAAGAGCAAAAGTAGAAAATCTATGGGGTTTGGGAGCTAAAGTTAGAGGATGTTTTAGGTGTGGAAGTTCTCGTTGTATTACCTGTGATCACATGGCGCATAGAAAGACCAATTTTATCTACAAGGGTGTCGACTATAAGATCAACAGTTATATTAACTGTAACACGACATATGTTATATATGTCTTGATATGCCCATGCGATTTGATTTATGTGGGTAGGACAATAAGACCATTAAAATCTAGGTTTCTGGAGCATCGTAGGGGCATAATCAACAAGTCAATTAAACATAGTGTCTCTAGACACTTTCTAGAGGCTCATGACAGTAATTGTAAAGATCTTAGAGTCTACGGACTTGAACATATTCCCCCAACTGATAGACGGGGTGATAGATTTAATAGACTCTGTACCAAAGAAACTTACTGGATCTTTCTACTTGATTGCCTGAACCCCAAAGGACTTAATGAAATGCTAGAACTCAATATAGCAAAATAATTTGACTTGTTGATTATGCTCCAGCGTTGAGCATTTTGTATCCCCCTATAAGATATATGTTTTTGTATCTACATGAATGTTTCTCTCCTATCTCTAAAATAACAAAAAATTATATATAAAAAATATAAAATTTAAAATTTAAAATTAAAAAATCAAAATATACAATAAAATAAATTGGGTAATATCCCCTCGAGACGAGTGACGCACATGTTCGGTTGCCTTGTGACGACGTCCCTGTGCCTCCCCCGTCCCTAGGGGAATTCTTAATTTAATGTACATAATTTTTACATATGTTTGGTCTTAGTCTAAAAGAACCTTTGTACTTATAAACACTACTCAAATCATTCTGATGTCATCTGATTTTTTAATTAAGATGTGATATATCTGTGGAGCACCACACAGAATATTTTTTGTTGATCACAGAATAACTCATGCTAATGTTGTTATAGATAGATGTTAGACTTCACTCTATCTTCAGGAAGATATACGTTCATTGCTCTTTGCGCATTTAAATATACATACTTGAAACTAATAAAACTAAACTATTCGGGATTCCTATATTCTCACTTTTTAATCTTCCAATGTCTATACCCACATTCTCTATACCTTATATCTATGGATATCTAAAACCTTTCCTAGAATGGGGTTTGATAAAACATTTGGACCATTATGGCCATATATGAACTCAAACCCACATTAATCTATGTTAGTTCTGTTGTCCCCTAATTGTATCTGAATCCATTTGTTATTATTTTATGTTTATTTATCTGTACTCATCATCTTGATAAAAAAAAGCTTGATAAAACTTTGGGCCACTATGGCCATATATGAACTCTAATTTACATTAATCTATGTTAGTATTTTTTTAATTGAATTTGAATTAATTCGTTATTATTTTATGTTTATTTATCTATACCCATTATCTATTAGGTGATTGTGGTTGGATTGTTTATTTATTGTACATGCAGGGGGAGTGCCTAGGGGAGTGTATAGAAGGTACATGCAGGGGGAGTGCCTAGGGGAGTGTATAGAAGGTACATGCAGGGGGAGTGCCTAGGGGAGTGTATAGAAGGTACATGCAGGGGGAGTGCCTAGGGGAGTGTATAGAAGGTACATGCAGGGGGAGTGCCTAGGGGAGTGTATAGAAGGTACATGCAGGGGGAGTGCCTAGGGGAGTGTATAGAAGGTACATGCAGGGGGAGTGCCTAGGGGAGTGTATAGAAGGTACATGCAGGGGGAGTGCCTAGGGGAGTGTATAGAAGGTACATGCAGGGGGAGTGCCTAGGGGAGTGTATAGAAGGTACATGCAGGGGGAGTGCCTAGGGGAGTGTATAGAAGGTACATGCAGGGGGAGTGCCTAGGGGAGTGTATAGAAGGTACATGCAGGGGGAGTGCCTAGGGGAGTGTATAGAAGGTACATGCAGGGGGAGTGCCTAGGGGAGTGTATAGAAGGTACATGCAGGGGGAGTGCCTAGGGGAGTGTATAGAAGGTACATGCAGGGGGAGTGCCTAGGGGAGTGTATAGAAGGTACATGCAGGGGGAGTGCCTAGGGGAGTGTATAGAAGGTACATGCAGGGGGAGTGCCTAGGGGAGTGTATAGAAGGTACATGCAGGGGGAGTGCCTAGGGGAGTGTATAGAAGGTACATGCAGGGGGAGTGCCTAGGGGAGTGTATAGAAGGTACATGCAGGGGGAGTGCCTAGGGGAGTGTATAGAAGGTACATGCAGGGGGAGTGCCTAGGGGAGTGTATAGAAGGTACATGCAGGGGGAGTGCCTAGGGGAGTGTATAGAAGGTACATGCAGGGGGAGTGCCTAGGGGAGTGTATAGAAGGTACATGCAGGGGGAGTGCCTAGGGGAGTGTATAGAAGGTACATGCAGGGGGAGTGCCTAGGGGAGTGTATAGAAGGTACATGCAGGGGGAGTGCCTAGGGGAGTGTATAGAAGGTACATGCAGGGGGAGTGCCTAGGGGAGTGTATAGAAGGTACATGCAGGGGGAGTGCCTAGGGGAGTGTATAGAAGGTACATGCAGGGGGAGTGCCTAGGGGAGTGTATAGAAGGTACATGCAGGGGGAGTGCCTAGGGGAGTGTATAGAAGGTACATGCAGGGGGAGTGCCTAGGGGAGTGTATAGAAGGTACATGCAGGGGGAGTGCCTAGGGGAGTGTATAGAAGGTACATGCAGGGGGAGTGCCTAGGGGAGTGTATAGAAGGTACATGCAGGGGGAGTGCCTAGGGGAGTGTATAGAAGGTACATGCAGGGGGAGTGCCTAGGGGAGTGTATAGAAGGTACATGCAGGGGGAGTGCCTAGGGGAGTGTATAGAAGGTACATGCAGGGGGAGTGCCTAGGGGAGTGTATAGAAGGTACATGCAGGGGGAGTGCCTAGGGGAGTGTATAGAAGGTATATGCAGAGGGAGTGCCTAGGGGAGTGTATAGAAGGTACATGCAGGGGGAGTGCCTAGGGGAGTGTATAGAAGGTACATGCAGGGGGACTGCCTAGGGGAGTGTATAGAAGGCACGCTCGTGTAAATACGCTACGCTAGTAAACGAATTGCAAGCAGAGTTCTGGATCTACCCCATGGTTAGATTGCAGTCCATTGCTGGATACCTGCAGAGATCAGACAGTGGTGCTGACATCACCCATTCAATTCAATACACTTTTTCTGTAGGATACGGAATAGGCGACGTATGCTTCATCGTCTGATCTCTGCAGGAAGTCGCTAACTGTTCATTGGGAACTAAACAAAGGTTTAATCAATTCTAAAGCCCTATTCAATATTCCAACAGGTGGGCTTACCATGTAGACCAGCAGTTTCCCTGATTTTGAGAAAGTTTTAACTGAGCACAACTGTAGTATGATGATTAGTAGGTATTTAAAAAGGAGCCTACATACCTTTTTGTCTTGTGCTATATGTTGGAGGAGCCTGGGCTATGACAACTTTCACCACAATGTTCAGTTACAGAACTTCTTTTCCATCAGCTGGTTTTATACATGTAAGCAGGGCTGCCATCAGTGGGGGGGACAGCTGGGACAACTGTCCCGATCCCAGGGCTGAGGGGGCCTGCCATCATTAGAGGGCCAACGCACAGGGAAGAATTTACACACGTCCTCGGGGCCCAGGCTTCACAACTTCTGATGGCAGCCCTGCATGTAAGCTCTGGATTTTTTCATATATTTTTTCTGTGTAGTGTAATCTGTCCTACTTGTCATTGAGATTTTTGTTTAGATGAAAAACGATCATATGTTTTTTTTGTGCTTTAATAATTGTGATTTTTATTGACAATATATACTACTTTAACTGCATCACCTTGTCGTTTTATATTTAATTTTGTATATGTACTGCCGCATGCAATCAGTTTCTCGTATTAAAGCATTCTCTCCTGTCTCCTCATGCATGGAGTGGAATGAGAGGTGAGTGTCAGAAATGAAGGACATGCAATAATGCCTCATTCAGACCCCAATGCAACTACAGCTGCATTGACCTGCATTCTGAAGGGCGTGTTGTGGGAGGGAAGAGAATGGGGCATGTAGTTAATGTGCAGTAAAACGTTCCTAAGCATGTTCTCCCAATCCAGATCTGGATGCATTTGCTTCTGCTAGGTCATGTCTAAGTCCTAGGAGATGATGCTCCACCACCTGTTTCTGACATGTGTTAGAATTACAGACTTCAGGCCGTATTCAGACTTCCGTGCTACAATCGGAGCGCAAATATACGCACGGACGGAGCAAGTTACACCCACCAAAACCCCAGTCACTCCCCTTGCTAATCCGTCCTCTCTGAGACTTCCACCTCCATAGACTAGCCCTAACTCTCTGCTGCCATTTAAGAGCGTATGTGTCCTCCGACCACGCGTATCTTTGTAATTGCACCAACTTCCCTTCATTTAAATGCCTCCCCCACTTATTTCTATGTAAATTCCTCTGTGCATATATTTTCGTGGGAGTTCCGTGCGGAATTTCCTACCTACGATTCCCAAGTCCGTCCTCTTGGCACTTCCGTGCGTATAGTCTACGTTGACTGCGTATAAAAAGTTATGCATACGCAGTAGTTCATTTCGGGCGAATACACACTTAAGAAGCAGAAGCTTCTTAAGTGTGAATCAGGCCCATACTCTTTAGTCTCCACTCCTGAAACCTCCTTGCACAAAAATCTACCAGGCCAATAAATAGTTAGACGTCGCCATCAAAATAACATAAGTCCTCTGTTTCTGAAGGCTGGACTTTAGGTTCCGGCATAGGGGTCTGGCAGCTGCTGGTGGTGCAGCTTCAGGCAGCTGGGCAGATGGTGTGAACTGGATGGCAGGCTCATCAGACTGGACTTCAGGCTCATCGGACTGCACTGCAAGGCTGGAGTTTTTCTCTGATACGGCAATGCTGGAGTCCCCCACAGGGACAAGAAAGCTTGAGTACCCCTCTGGGATGCTAGGCAAGGGCTACAGGCATGTCATGCTGGGCAGTGAGCAAAACTCATTACACTGAGCAGCAGGCACAGGTTCATCACACTGGGCAGCAGGTACAGGAACACCTCATTGGGCAGCAGGCACAGGACCATCTTGCTGGGGATCAGGCATGGGCACTTTATAGCTGAGGTTCTTTATGTATATGTTTTAATTGCTAAGTAAAGGTTTTGCTTTTAACCAAATCTTTTCTTATGTTTTGCTTTTTCTTTTCCATAAACCATTAATTTGGGGGCTCACTGTAGTCCACTGTACCATTTCCCTACTTGTTTTCTGTTTAAAGGTATAGGACTCCTTTTAGAATATTTTTATTCTTGCTGCATATCCTTTATTCAGTGCAGTATACTGAGGACTTTTCCATGTGTTGTTATACATATCTGTCAGTGTGTTTACTAGCTCCACTAGCTATCCTGACATGGGTGTTCTAAGTAAGTCTGATCTTCTGGTTCTGCGTCCATCATTGTACTCTAAGTTAGCCCATTTAGCCTTACTAGGAGTTCCACTAGTGGCCACCAGAAGTCACAACCTGCTGGGTGTCTGCAGCTCTCTCAAGTTTATCCTCACCATCATGGGCTCTAGCGAATAGTATTCTGGTAGGTCATATACTGCCTATCCAGCTGGTTACCCTTTGATCCTTTTCAGCACATTGGGTCAGATTCACACCTAAGAAGCAGTTGCTTCTTAGGTGTGTATCTGTAGTAAAAGACCTTTACGCAATCTACGTTCCAGCTCGGTACGTAGATTTCCTCTGTGTGGACATTTTACTGATAGTTAAGGTGCCCTATGACACTCATAAGTGAGTCTGTCTGCACCTAACTCACACCGGATCTGTAAATCCGGTCCAATCTCTCTATGGTACACTAGCCATCTGCTCCTGCTGTGCACCTGATTATCGGTGACCTTTTATGTTCTACTTGCATTGACACCATTGCATGTGCCTTTGTATCGCTCACAGCATACTCAGAATTTGGGTCTGCATATACGACACGCTTGCTACGTTCTTAAATTGTTGTACCTCTGCATTAGTCCAACTCTCTATATTTATACAGCCAAAAGTGTAAAAATAATAGTCTAGACCAGGGGTTCTCAACCTTTTTTTTGTTGAGTACCACTTACCCGCTAAGGAACCAGGTGAAGTACCACATTGCAAAAATAATTCATTTACTGAGTCCAACATAATTAACTTTAAAGAAATATAACAGTTAGCGTAACATTTATATGTAAGGTTCAGTTTAGATTAATTTTAGGCTCAAGATTACATTTTCCTCTTCTCATATTATTTATTATACCTCCCCCATTCAGATACATCCTACTCCCCAAATTACATGTTACACTTCTCCTGGAAATATTATACCTTTCCCCATATGATGTATTAGAC
>WWET01005065.1:87941-99491 GCA_011038615.1 Limnodynastes dumerilii
CTTTTACCTTACCTGATCCAGCCTCCAGCACTTCCTTCTTTCCTTCAGCTCTGGGGATCCTCTTCCTGCAGTGCCAGTCGGAAGCTCCGCCCCCTCGGCTCGTGTTCCTGGACACTGTAATGTTGTTTAGTGTGACAGGCTGCAGGCTTAAACTGATCTTTACTGATAGTGAGTAAAAATCTGCTTAAGTCTGGCACTATTATACTAAACAACATTACAGCATTGCAGCCAGAGGACTGCCTGCCGCGTATCACCTAACAGAGGTACCCGTACCACCAGTGGTACACGTACCATGGGTTGAGAACCCCTGGTCTAGACATTGGTTGCACTCAAATTCTCAAATGCACTAAAATGCTCAAAGGATTACAATTTATGATCACAAATGTAAATTATTTATATTCCATAGTTCTTAATTCCACATAAGTACATCAGACTTTTTCATGCGTTTAGTAAAATAATTATACAGTGCACAATGTAGAAATCTTAATTAAAAAGATCTTAAATGCCTCTTTTACATCATTATTTCTCAAGCTATATATTAATGGATTTAACATGGGTGTCATAATACCATAAATTAAAACAATATATTTTACATTGGACAAAGAGCTTTGAGTTTGTCCCATGTACATGATCATAATAGTTCCATAAAATATACACACCACAGTCAGATGAGAAGCACATGTGGAGAACGCCTTAGACCTTCCTCCTGCTGAGCGGATTTTTAATAGTGTTGAAATTATACAAATGTAAGATCCCAAAATGAAAATGATTGGAGAAATGATTGTAAATATACACACAACAAACATAGTTATTTTATAAAAGGTAATATCACTACAAGCTATTTCTTGAAGGACCAAAATCTCACACATAAAGTGGTCCAGTCTGTTATCTCGACAGAACACGAAAGGCTTTGAGACGATAGGAACAGTTACTACAATGAAGCTTCCCAACCACATAATGGTTGTAATCATTTTACATGTCTTCCAACTCATATATACAGTGTAATGTAATGGGTAACGTATTGCTATATAGCGGTCATAAGCCATTATGGCCAAAAGTATACATTCAGCACATCCTAGGAACAGGCTGGTGGTCATTTGTACTAGACAACCAGTGATGGTGATACTCCTTCTCTTAGAGAACACCTGCAGTAAGGCATTTGGAAGAGAACTCGATGAGTAGCACATATCAATGAAGGATAAATGACAAAGAAAATAGTACATAGGAGTGTGCATCCGAGGACTGGTAATAACAGCACATATCAGAAAACTGTTCCCCAAAATGGTCACTGAATAAATCAGCAAGAAGAAGATAAAAAGTATAATACAAATCATCAGATTCTGGGACAATCCAATGAAGATGAATTCAGTAATGATAGTAATGTTTCTAGTCTCCATATTATATATTACAATGAGAAAAATCCAATGAGGATAATTTCAATAATGATAGTGCTGTTTCTAATCTCAATATTACACTTCACAATGAGAAGCTCAGATCATTGTTATGACAAGACTTTCTTACTTTGAATTAATGTGATGATACAAAACTTTCTTACTTTGAATTAATGTGATGATATTATTAGTTTTACCTTTTTTTAAACCATGCATGTATGTTTAAATATCTTAAATAATTCCTTCTTTAAAAAAAGAAATTCTGTGTGTTTTTTTTTGCTTTTTTTAGTTTTTAGTTTTTTCTTCTTATTACAAACATTCATTTTATAATATCTGTTACTTCTATCCATTTATCATACTGCAGAAAAATAGTAAAATATTCAAGCAACTCTGTACATGGTTAGATTAATACACTAAGGTGGGAGAATGGGAATAGATACAGAGAGGAAGGCAGGATAGGATCTGGGCAGAATCAAAACTGGGTCACTCAGGAATGCAAGAATAGCACAAGGCAAGTGAGAGAGAGAGAGAGAGAGAGAGAGAAAGAGAGAGATGGGGGGAGACAAACTACAAAGAAAACAGCATTTTCATATTTTCTTCTCTTAAACCAGCAACAATTTAAGCTTCGCCAACATCACTCAACTATCACACTGAAATAAAAACTAAGACAACCAAAATGAGTTTTATATAGGGCATAGATTTATTAATTAGAAATGGAAATTCAAATTGGAATTGATTTGGCTATAATTTTGGGTAGAGACAGGTGACACTGATAGTAGGTGGGGTGATAACATCTGTAATCTTAAACTGACAACCTCTGTTGTTGTAAAAAAAAAAAAAAAAAGAAGCACCCAATCTCCCAGACCAGTGTTACGTACGAGACTGCTCACCAGGGCCCGGAGTCTAACCAGAGCTCTGGTGTTCACTGGAGCCCCTAATGGTGGGGACAGTCTGAGCAGCAGAACAAGGCAGGTTGCGGCCCCGGGCGGACAACCCCTATGCGTGCGGGTGAAACACTCCAAGACACAAATTAGCAAGCAAAGGCAAGGAGCAAGGCAAGGAAGGAGAGCACGGGACACAAGGGGTTAAAACAGGAAGCAGGGCACTCAGTAATCAGGCACTAGGCAAAGATCAATAGAGAAAGCGAGGAGAGAGATAGAAGTAACAGCACAGGGAGCAGAAGCTAAAACCGGCGGGGTAAGCATGCACCCGCTGGCCTATTTACAGAGGAGGCTGGCCAATCAGGGGGCAGAGCCAGGACCAGCCTCCAGCAGCAATTTGGCGTTTGCCTCGGCTGTAATGAGGCAGCTGGGACCAATAATTACTATGCGCCACATGAATAGAAGGAAAGCATTCTGGTTGCTGAGCAACCAGAACGTAGGGAACAAATGAGCGCCGGGCAGCCAGAGAGCGGGCGCACATGGCTAATTTGCATGCTGTCCATTCACGTGAATCGACCCGGAGGAAGATGGCGCCGGAGGAACAGGGGGAGGTGAGTATAACATGCAGCATGTAACTACCACCCACCTCCTGGACATCAAATCTTCATGTGCACACCCTCCAGATGGAGGAGGCAGATCAGGCCTCCCACAGACAAGAGACCTAATTTACAGCAGATAGGTGATGATGTTTAAATAGTTCCCCCTTTGTCCTCCCTACATCAAACTATGTGTTGACATCCCCATCTCTACCGCCATAGTCAGGAACCCTCAAGTGCCTCCACCAGTCACCTTATATCTGATACCATCCCAAATAATTGCTTCAGAAATAAAAATATCTCCTAATGCGAAATGTGGACACTGTCCTTCGATTAAAGAGAAGGATGATTATAGTGCAGTTGCTGATTAAATATAATGTGTCCCCCAAACTCGGAATCCATCCTTCCAACTGGTTAGTAAGAAAGTTAACTATCAAGTTTTTGATGGACTCAAATAATAAGGGATGGAAATTTAGAGTGAACACTGAAAATATCCTCCATAACACAATAAGAGAGGGGAAAAGAAGCCTAGACCCATTACAACGTAAACCCCTTGATGCAGCCGAGGCCAATCAGAATATCTTACGGAGGGGGAAAAATGGGAAAAAAGTCCTCCATGCCCCCAGAAGGCAAGCCATGTTAATCCAGATTGCTCTGACTCCAGCAATTCTTTGCTATGCAACATACTTACAATATATAATGCCAGGAGCCATAAATATAATCAAGTGGAATAATTAACCTTATCCCTCTATACAATAACGCACTAATACGCCAAACTTAATAAACTAATGCTAAACATCTTCTAATTTAATCGATTCTGATGTATTTTTTACATGACCCATACTTATGCCTCCCCAGGGCCATAATAGCCTCTGCAGGGAAGCCCTAAACAGAGGCAGAAGTAGTGGCTTCTATCCTAAATAAATGAGTGCCTATTTGGGAGGGATCTATGCCTAAACCTCTGAGGCAGCATTTCATAACACTTAAGAATTGAAACCTGGTCAAAGTGGAACCATCTACAAAGGAATGCCAGTTTGGACCCCTGTGGTGTTTATTAGCCATGTAAAACCTTGCTAATTCCACAGAGCATATTTTTAAAGCTGCATGAGGCTTAAGCATGACCCATCTCCCTCTCCCCTATTGATCTGTCTTAGAGGTATGCATTTTACATGAGACCAACGCATCGCCTCATACCACATTCTGCCGCAGGATACTGAAGTTAAGGGATCTCTTACCTGCTGCCACTAGCTCAGAAATCCTGAAGGTGCTGAAGCAAGCCCAAGAAAAGGCAACCCAAAATAACCAAGCTTTAAAGCTATTGAAAATCTCTGGTGGAACAAACTGGATGCAGCAAGGAAAGGTTGATGAGGCACTGTGAGTCCTCCACCACCGGACGTTATCTCATCCATCCGTTCAACATTCGAGAGATGAAAAAACCATTAGTTATATCCACCACCATTCACTACTTTTATGAAATATGAAACACACGCCAGAAAAGTAGATATGGATCCCAGAGAACTACCTGCCTGAAACTCCAACCAAAGCCATTTCAACAGCAAATTCCTATCAGTCTCTAAGCTATCATCCTCTTGAACCTGACCAACTGTTGACACGTTCAATGATACACCTACAAATTATCCAGTGCTAGGGAGCTCTTCGCTGGAACCTCTAGGCCGGATTCACAATTTACCAAATTCATCAAGGGAATGACAAGCCTAATGTCTGGGCCTGTGGCACCAACTCCCTAAACCTGGACCAACTGAAATGAAACAAAGTATCGGCCACTAGGTTGGAAACCTCCAGGGCATGTTTAGCTGTGAAATAAATATTGTGTTTCAGGTACCGTAAAACCGGATATCTAAGCAAACAAATCGTAAGAGGCGGCAAGGCATTCTAATTGTTGATAGCTTGGCCGACTCTCAAGTTGTCAACTCCAGAATGTTCCGATTCTGTAAACATTCCACCTACAGCACAACTGCCACAACATGGGAAAGAGCTCAGAAACTATCAAGTTGGCAGTGAGCAATCATGAATCAGGCCAGCTGCACATCATGCTCCCTGGTATAAGACACAAAAACCTTTGGAGCCTGCGGTGTTAGTATACAACTCTAACTCTTGATTGGATGTGGCTGTTGGGCTTCAAATCTTTACACCATTATATTCAGACAGGAATTTGACCAAAACTCCCATGTCCTCCCAAAAAATTCTTTTACCCCCACAGATTCCATTGGTGGTTCACAATAGGCCTCAACATGCTCCCCAACTTAACTTCCTCCATAGCCATACTTAGCAAAACATTCGGAAGCTTCAAGCTTCAAGCTCATAATAACTGGACCCCCCCAAAAAAACTTGATAGAGTAAATCTGCATCTGTCCTATTGGGATAAATTTGAACCATAATGACATTGGGGGTGATTCAGAGATGCGATTGCGAAAAGATCGCAAATATACGCACCTTAGGTAAGATCTTACCAGGTTACAGCCCACTGCATAAACAGTCACTCCCCTTGCAAACAGCGGTGGATCTTAAAGTTAGACCACCATTGACTAACCCTAACTCTGCGCTGTCATTTGAGATCTTAAGGGAAGTAGTAGCGTTTATTTGCGATCCTAAGTGTCTGCCCGCGCCCACTTTCCCTCATCTCCCTGCCTCCCCCCGCCCATTTTCATGCAAATCCTTCAGATCTTAAACTTTCGCAGCACTTAAGATCTTAAGTGCTTGCGATCAATTCAAAGGTACGCTCTTAGCGAATTTACGCTCCTAACCTCTACATAGACGGCGTTGCACTATTACTACGCATGCGCAGTTATGCAAATTTTCTAAGATCCTAAATATACGCACCTAAGTTGCGTAAAAATTGAATCTCTAAATAAGCCCCATTGTGGACACTTCAACAGGGAGACCGCCTTGGGGAGGAGCTCTATCTTCTGGTTCGAGCTGGCGCGGGGAACCAAAAATAAATGTTGCAGTCCTTTGCTGAATGGAGCCGCCACAGTGGATCTAAGCATGTTGATATCTTCAGGCCAAACCTCTAGTGCATATTACATATATCTACATGCCAGTGTGAGCATTGTCATGCATTTTGTGAATTAGGTTTAGATACCCACAATGCCCATGTATGCGCAGTTATGCGAATTTTCTAAGATCCTAAATATACGCACCTAAGTTGCGTAAAAATCGAATCTCTGAATCAGCCCCATAGTGGACACTTCAACAGGGAGACTGCCTTGGGGAGGAGCTCTATCTTCTGGTTCGAGTTGGCGCGGGGAACCAAAAATAAATGTTGCAGTCCTTTGCTGAATGAGGCTGCCACAGTGGATCTAAGTATGTTGATATCTTCAGGCCAAACCTCTAGTGCATATTACATATATCCACATGCCAGTGTGAGCATTGTCATGCATTTTGTGAATTAGGTTTAGATACCCACAATGCCCATGTATTTCCCTGGTTGGGACTTCAAAAGACTCTGAAAAAAAAAAAGAAGCATTAGAGCCTGCCGATCTGCAGGGCTAGTACACAACTTTTTGCCGCCATGATAAGCTCTACTGTTCCCTGTGCGTCTAAACGTGCGCTGTGCTGTTGGTTTTATTTAGAAATTTTAAAAGCAAAAATTTTGCTAAAATGTATAGAAAAAGTAGGAAAATATTAAAATATTTTAATATTTTCCTGCTTTTTCTATACATTTTATCCCCATTTTCGCTTTTAAAATTTCTTAATAAAAGTTACATTTTATCATTATAGACACTCCATATAAGTGCCTCTAAGTGCATTACTTTCCTTTTGGTGAAATAGGAGTTGATATTTATACTTGTTGGTGCACCCCCTTCTTTGTTCTACTTGCCGATTATAACAAGAATAAAGTTTTTATAAGATATAGGCAAGAGGGGCATTTATTGTCCTTGAATACCTTGTGCAGGAACACTTCTTTGTATATGTTGATGTAAAAACCAGATAATGACCAGCTTTATTTTTACACTGTTATTTAGACTTGGACTGGGAAACATCACCTCTCATCTCTAGTACTGTTTTCAACAAACTATATTTTGCTTCCCTACAATTCAGAATGGTATTGTCCAGGATAACTTTTAAACTTAGGATGATTAGTAAAAAGAGGTCTACACTTTAGGTTTTTGATTTATTAAAGAAATTTTATAAATCAAGTGAATTTATCAAACTTTTTCTAACAAATTATGGGTCAGACTAAAATTGAAAAATATTTAAAAAAAAAGAGTATCTTGTGTTTGGAAATACCCCATGCAAATAAGGGATGATTTAAAAGTGATCTAGACGTGACGCTAAATATGGCAGTGGATCCATACACAAGTGCATTGTGCATTGATGTTGTCCTTTAAGAGTCCGCACAAAGCTCTATTATTATTTCCACTTTGCATTACAGTGTGGTACCCTGCACCTGCCACTGGATCATTGGGGAATGCGAACGTCTCTGTGAAGTAGCTGCATTGTGATTGGCTGCTCTGTGTAGATACACAACCTGGTGTACTTACTTCGGGATCCAGAGTTGCGGCTGTGTGTGTCTGGATCTCATAGAGGTCACCCATTATTTGCGTTCACATGTGCTATATGCAGAATGGGCCTGATTCACTACTAAGGGAGAACAGAATCTCGGTGCGTATATTTAATAACAGATAAAATAAGCATAACCAGAAATCGAAACTACGCACTGAAACCATGTAAAAATGATTTACAGATAAGAAAGGCTACTTAGGAATGATTCATTCTTGGAAATGTTATGACTTCCGCATGCGTGGCTAGAGGGGCAAGACTCATAATGCAAATGAGCAGCACTTGGGCTACTTATGTACAGTATAGGCATTCCTCGAGACTTAGTAATGATTCACAGTTAAGAAGGGCTTGCGTAGAGTAAGATACGCACGGAAAAAGATAAGATTGCCCCCTACCATTCTTAAGTTGACATCCGTATTGTTAACAGAGAGCCAAAGCCTCATGCTTTTCTGTTTGTTCAGCACACAGCTGCTGCATGATTATAATGAATGCATGTGTTCAATTTGATTGAAAGAATTAAAAGCTCAAATTTTAAAACTGCTGTTATGTCACCATTTTGTGTTTGACTTTAAATTTGAAAGGTGCTCATTATTTACTTTTATTTGCAATTTGTGCATGATTTTATTGTTTGTTGTAAACAATATTTTAAACATAGCTTGTTTTTTTTATTTAACATGTAGCATGTTTGTATTGTTTGTGTATGATTTTGAGTTACAAATTTTGTGTAGGTAAAATTTCTGTAGATATTTATTATTTTGATATTTATGGTATAACAGCTTTGAATGCTGAATGGTTCTCTCTTAATCCTTTAATAAGTATTTATGATTTTCATAATTCGCTACATTTTAGGATATTATAATTTTGAACACATTTTTTGGTTACTTTTGTTAATTATAAAACAAAGAAAGGCTAAGAAAATCAATCTGCTTCTTAATTGAATGAATTAATGCAATTATTTGCTTAGCCGTGAATCATGAGAATATTAAAGATCATAAAAATACACACGATTCTCATTAAGGAAACAAAGCCGTTCCTAAATATACACATATGGAGAAAAGAATGATCTTAACCTCTAAGAAGTTAGGGGTGTGGTTAGCATTTTTCTTATATAATTTGTGAATCATTCTTACTTATCTGAGTTGTGCGTATATTTAAGAACATTCTTAAATTCTTTCTTTAGTGTGAATCAGGCCAAATATGATTATTTTTGTGCTCAGATCTGGATCAGCCCAAAGTCTGTATTTAGACCTGGAGTTTTGAGAGTTCCCATCTCATATAAACAGATTGTTTTAGCTTGAACCTGGCCTAATTTGCCATAGGGTGTGACATGGACTGATTTGTACGGCTGTAGATACAATGGTCCAGAAACACTATTGGCCAATTCTGTTACAGGACAGAAAACTATAGAACACCAATACGTATCTGTTCCTAGGTGTGCAGTTACAGGGGTGAACTAATGGCTCCTTGTCATGTCAGCATCCTTACACATACATACACAGTGTAACAGCTAAATCGTGGAATGTGCGTAAATGGACCTTCATTCACACACCTCTCATACACTGAGATTTTTCAGTTAGGTTTTTTTTTTTGTCAAACTAAAGTTTCCAGGTCCCAAATATATAAAATAATACAGAGGTGTTATGTGAATTTTAGAAGATATGGATTATGAAGAAATAGTTTTTCAAATTGTATCACTATCCTCTCATTAACTGGATTTATGAAGATTTAAACAAGATCTTCCTTGTCCATGTCCAGTATATATTTGCATGTGTGATGACTGTACATAGGATATGTGGCAAAGTGTATGATTAAAAAAAATAGACAATACCTTCAGCACCTTCTCTCTGTCTCTTCCACTCATTCTCATTCTACTTGATGTAATTCTGAAAGACATTTATATGTGATAATAGATGGAGTAAATAAGTCATTAGTTATTGGTCCACCATGAATTAATTTCCCCATGTACATGAAATAAAAAATAAAAAATCCCAGGTTACCTTAAACCACGAAAGTAGAAATCATTCCTTTCAGACCAGATATTTCACAACAGTGCAGAAAATAATTTTAACTACTTTATGTCCCAAGTTAATGTAACACTGGTTTAGGGTGTTAAAGTTAACATCTGGAAAGTATTCACAGCGCTTCACTTTTTCCACATTTTGTTATGTTACAGCCTTATTCCAAAATGAAATAAATTAATTTTCCCTCAAAATTCTACACACAATACCCAATAATGACAACGTAAAAAATTTTTGGGGGGAGACTTTTGCAAATTTATTAAAAATCAAAAACTAAGAAATCACATGTACATAAGTATTCACAGCCTTTGCCATGAAGCTCAAAATTGAGCTCAGGTGCATCCTGTTTCCACTGATCATCCTTGAGATGTTCCTACAGCTTAATTGGAGTCCACCTGTGGTAAATTCTGTTGTTTGGACGTGATTTGGAAAGGCACACACCTGTCTATATAAGGTCCCACACTTGACAGTGCATGTCAGAGCAGAAATCAAGCATTAAGTCAAAAGAATTGACTGTAGACAGGATTAACTTGAGACACAAATCTGGGGAAGGGTACAGAAAAAAATCTGCTGATTTGAAGGTCCCAATGAGCACAGTGGCCTCCATCATCTGTAAATGAAAGAAGTTCGGAACCACCAGGACTCTTCCTATAGCTGGACGGCCAGCTAAACTGAGCTATTGGGGGAGAAGGGCCCTAGTCAGGGAGGTGATCAAGAACCTGATGGTCACTCTGTCAGGGCTACATCATTCCTCTGTGAAGAGAGGAGAACCTTCCAGAAGGACAACCATCTCTGTAGCAATCCACCAATCAGGCCTGTATGGTAGAGTGGCCAGACAGAAGCCATTCCTTAGTAAAAAGCACATGGCAGCCCACCTGGAGTTTGCCAAAATGCACCTGAAGGACTCTCAGACCATGAGAAACAAAATTGGTCTGATGAGACAAAGATTGAACTCTTTGGTGTGAATGCTCCGCTCATCACCAGGCCAATACCATACCTACAGTGAAGGTGGTGGCAGCATGCTGTGGGGATATTTTCAGCAGCAGCAACTAAGAGGCTAGTCCGGATAGAGGGAAAGATGAATGCAGCAACGTACAGAGACATCCTGGATGAAAACCTGCTCCAGAGTGCTCTTGACCTCAGACTGGGGCAACGGTTCATCTTTCAGCAGGGCAATGACCCTAAGCACACAGCCAAGATATCAGAGGAGTGGCTTCAGGACAACTCTGTGAATGTCCTTGAGTGGCCCAGCCAGAGCCCAGACTTGAATCCGATTGAACATCTCTGGAGAGATCTGAAAATGGCTGTGCAACGATGCTTTCCATACAACCTGATAGAGCTTGAGAGGTGCTGAAAAGAGGAATGGGAGAAACTAACCAAATACCTTGAGCACGGATGGAAGAAGAAATATTCTGACTTGAGAATCCGGGCCATTGTATTTGATCCTTTAATGCTTTATCTTTTAATCTACTAGCAGGAATATATATTACCAAGATAATGAATATATGGAGACAAACAGTCTGGCACAAGAGTGCATAATTACACAGGTCAGCAAAATCTTTATTATTTTTTTGTCAAAAGATTCTATATAAATGATTTTATTGTGTATTCTGTCCTTAATTAAAACATTATTATAGACTCAGTCACGTAAGTATTTTGAGTGAGACACAATTGCAGTTTAATAAATTATGTTAATTAAAAATACCAGCATGGCACATGATTAATACACTCAAAATGTCAATGCATAGGATTCTCTGCTTTGACTTATCTCAGGAATATCACTTTTAAGTGTCTAACAGTCGTCAGTAAACATACTTGGACTCCATTTGCCCTGATACCGCTTTTCCAAGGAAATGTCCTGGTGGATCTGTTCACCATGTTAATTTCTGACTGCCCCAAGGTTGGTTGGGAAGAAGTCCAGGGGACAGTTTTACTAAGCTGCGGGTTTGGTTGCTATGGGCAACATCTCCACTTTTCTAAACCAGCAGCTTAGTAAATCTGGCCACAGATGCGAGTCCAAGAAGTGGATTTTTCAGAGACATGTTACATCGCAGATTGTCTACAAATTATCTGGCTTATGGTCTCCTAAGATCTTCTGTCAAATCCTCTTGAGAGCCTCCCATGCAGTTTTTTTCAGCAG
>WWET01005066.1:29442-43800 GCA_011038615.1 Limnodynastes dumerilii
TTATATTATGTCCCTCCTGTACCTGTTACCCTCCAGTATATACACATGTCCTCGTGTTCTTTTACACCTCTTCCTTTATATAATGTCTCCTCCTGTACCTGTCACTCTCCAGTATATACACATGTCCTCATTTTCTATTACACCTCTTCCTTTATATAATGCCCCCTCCTGTACCTCTGTCACCCTCCAGTATATACACATCCTCATGTTCTATTACACCTCTTCCTTTATATAATGTCCCCTCCTGTACCTGTCACCCTCCAGTATATACACATGCCCTCATGTTCTATTACACCTCTTCCTTTATATAACGCCCCCTCCTCTATCCGGTCACAACCCTTGATATATGTGAAAGCTGCGATCATATTCCCCCCTCTCCCTTCTCTGCTCCAAGCTATACAGTTACTAGTCTTTCTCTGTATGTTGTGTGACACAGCTGATGGAGCATCTTCCATAACTAAACCTACCAATGGCTACGTCCACAGTGACCGATACACATTGCCCTAGCAGCACACAGCATATAAGGCTATCCTCTGGGCCTCTAGGGCACTATCCTATTACCAAAACTCTGTGAAATAATATCGCTTTATCCAGTAAATGCTCAGTTCCAATACAACAGCCATTACATAGCAAGCAGTGTAACACCATGTAACCTCCGGTCACCCTCTAATGAGCTGGATCCTTCCATCGTTAATTATGTTAATGGCCTCTAAAGTAATTTGTCCCATGTTTGCATTATTAATAGCGCCTTAAAACAACTAACAGCAGGAAACAGACAGCGGGTCGTCACTTAGTAAACGTATCTAACATATAGATAATTCATAAATGAATGAAAATGAAGGGCATTAACATCGTGACGCCAATAGCGATGCCACTGAATTGGATATTACAATAGACGTCAGATGGCCGGTTTTTACGTCTGTTTGTGTCCATGACATATTATTTCTTTATTAACAGGTGGTTATATAGTGCCAGCAGATTACGTAGCACTTTGCAATATTACCAATCATTATAGCAAGACTGCCGGGTGGGTAAGAGAGCCCTGACCACAAGCTTACGCTGTATTGGACATTGGGGACTGATACATAACGGGAAGCTGTATATATAAAACTGCCCTTAGGGTCTTTGGGCCTGATCCAGACCTACGCTCGCAAGCGATCGTACGCTGGTCGTAACCGTAAATTCGGCAGAAAAAATACACTGCGCATGTGCAGAGTGACAACTTCCAAAGACCTTTTTGTAGCGGCGATTCTGGCGTCCGTATTCTTTGCGGTTTTTCCGATGACGGAGCGTGTTTCTATTACGAAGTTAGTACGGACGCTGGAGTTAGAGAATGTAGGCGGGGGGGAGCCATTTAAATTGTACAGTATGGGCGTTCTTAGTCCGGTACGATCAGCGCATTGCTACGAAAATTCGTACCGACGCCGGGAAAAGTTAAGGTAGGGTTCAGCTGGCGTACGGAGGTAAAGGTAAGGGGAGTGTCGTGGGAGGGAAAGTTTTTACACTGAAGCGGTAATATGCTCCGCTCTCATGCGTAGGTCTGGATCAGGCCCTTTGAATGGGCCAAACTTAGGAGGTAGGCTCCCGGCAGTTTCAGGTTCTGCTACAGGAGTCCTGTATAACCGACACTGGTTATGTTTCCACTCTAGGGACCGTGTTCATACTTCAGAAGCAGCTGCTTGTTAAGTACGGTCTTTTACGAAATCAAATGACCAAGTACGCGTGCGCCTACACTTTACGTGTAGGTGTAAAAAACGACGTTCCTGCCGTTCTGTGCATGTGCTGGGCAGATGTTGCCCGGTGTAATCGATTTTCCATCCAGCGCAGTTACGGAGGAAGGGGCGGGCAGCACCGTAATTACGCTGTAGTTATGGAAGGTAGGCGGGGGAGGGAAATTGGGAGGGGAGGACTGGATTAGGGCTTTACACACTGTTACGCCGGCTGACGTTAAGGTAGCCTTCAGCCGGCATAACAGTGTGTAATTATGCCGCCCACAGGAGGAGTGTAGGCCGGAGTAATTACAGACTGTTAGTTAGGGTAGTATTTAGCCAGCGTAACAGTGGGTAATTACGCCGGCCACCGGGGTCGTGTCGGGTGAGGGCACCAGAGCCCAACGAAGCTCTGGATCAGGTCCAATGTCCGTACAGGGTTGATTATTGCTGTGCTTTAAATGTACATTAAAGGACGAGCGGCATCACAGCCGTAACTAGAAATGTTAGCCCCAGGGGCAAAAAGGAGCAATGGCGCCCCCCGACCCTAAATTCCAAGCCAATTTAACCATAAATGGTGCCGCCTTTAGAATTTGCGCCCTGGGTGGCCGCCCCATCGCACACCCTTAGTTATGGCCCTGAGCGGCGTACAGATGATTATATATAATGAGTTACCAGCCTCCTATCGCTGAATAATGTTCAGGGAAGGTGGAGGCAATACATTCATTTCGGCCAGGGTAGACCAAGGACCAGAGTTACTAAGCTGAGGGTTTGAAAAGGGGAGATGTTGAGCAGAGCAACCAATCAGATTCTAGCTGACATCCTCTAGTATGTAATAGGAAAGTGAGAGCTAGAATCTGATTGGTTGCTATGGGCAACATCTCCATCTTTTCCTTTCCTGCAGTTTAGTAAATCTGGCCCCAAGTGTGACAAGGACCTAAGGACTAAGGCCCCTATTCAGAGTACTGGATGTATAACATATATATGTCCGGTGTTTAGCGTTTTTTACTGCGCATGTGTAGTCATTTTTTATGTAATCTATGTAAGAAAAAGATACGTAGATTACGTTAAAAAAGGACTACGCATGCGCAGTAGTAAAAATCGCTAAACACCGAACGTATATATGTTATACGTCCGATACTCTGAATATTGGCCTGAGAACCACCTCATCTTCCACAGTCTTTGCTTTCCACTACCCTGTATCTCCATCCCCCCATACTTCCACACTCCTTAATGCCTACATCCTATTTTAATAAACGCACGATATATGCGGATTTGCGCTCCCATCAGAATCGAGCCCTATGTCTCTTATACAAGTGTCAAGAAAACCTACAGATTGATAGTGCTACTAACACAAAAATATACTTTAATGAACAAGGGCCTGATCCAGAGCTACGATGTTACACTGAGCGTATTAACTCTCCCTTACACTGGCTGAAGGCTACCCTAACTTCAGCCGGCGTAAGGGAGAGTTGATACGCTGGGATGGCGGCGTTAGTACGTTAACGCCGCCCTCCCAGCCTCATTACCCTCCCTCCCCCCGCCCCCCTACACTAACCCCCCACCCTCATTTACTTACCTCCCCCCGCCCACCAGCAGTAACGTGAGCGTAGGGACGCTGGAGGACATCCCCTCCAGCGTCCCTACGCTATCTACGATCGGGCGTTTCCATAGTGACGCCGGGCAACGTCTGCCCGGCGCATGCGCATTACGCTTACGGCCGCCGTACTGGCGACGGCAGCCGTAGCTCTGGATCAGGCCCCAAAGCTTTACTTTTGCCGCCTCTATTACAGTATATATGTTGGTAATGTTGCATTATGTATTGCTACCATGACAAATAGCCAATGTCATTGACTAAGAATGGATGCACGTACATTATATATTCTATTTTAGCCTCACCGTGTGCATATAGGTAACCGGAGAATATTTCCACATGACTTGCAATACAACTGAGGTAAAATGTTCACGGGAGAGATCAATATACTAGAATATTTACATGACGTGACGCTGCATTAAGTACACAGTGTCCTTTGTGGTTAATGTATCTGCTTCCTGTTTCCAACAATGAAAATCAATGTACTGCTGCAGACTTAGCAGATTTCATACAGCCGTCACTGGATACGTGAGAACTGAAAGCCACTTACCAGCTCCTTCCTGAGCCAGTCCAAAGCTTCATCAATACTATCAAAGCCGTGGATCTTCCCCGATGAGAGTGAGTTCTCTTTGGGGTCTATCATGCTTTTCTGGGCCTGGTCCACCTCCAGCGTGGGACCTGTCTCCTTTTCCTCCAGGGTGAGTTCCGTCACCTCTTGTTCCTCAAGAGCTTTGGGGCTCTTCCACGGTTGGTCCTCCAGTTTGGCTTTCCATTCTAGGTAGGACGGCCTCCGAGTTTGTAACCTCAACTTCTCAGTGAGGGCCTTCAAGTTTCTAAGGTGGTCGTCAATGGGTGGGGCAGAGTTATCCTCCAAGTCTTCTTCTACCTCCTCGATTTGTATCTTTGGTAATGGTGGTAATGCCATGGTGCCGAGCCTCACCGAGATGATGTAGGATGAGAAACAGTCACACAGCTGGGATCGTGTCCTCAGCTTGTCTCAGCAAGATGTAATATCTCCTGCGTGAGCATTAATGCCCAGATTATTTACACACTTGATTGCAGAATCTAGAATAACAAAAACAAAAGTGATATAATTAAAAAAAAATGACTCAGTAGGAATTTCAATTTAATGAGCATCAAAGCAATAATTAGCAGTTTATAAAAAATTCAATGAGATTCCTTGATGACATTTGCTTCAATATAAATAAAATTGTTTGGAGAAAGCAGCAGCTCATAAAGAATGTGATGGGTGGAGGATGGTTCTAGGTCTAGACGAGTGAACGCTATACAGAGATCGTTAGACATTAGTTCCTGCCCCTATTGGATCTACTAAGGTCCCTAACACACACACACACACACACACACACACTGGGCTGTGTTCAGAGATCCGTCTGGCGATCGGTACGCAAATATAAGCACGGACGGAGCAAGTAACACCCACCAAAACCTCAGTCACTGCCCTTGCTAATCCGTGCCCACGGAAACTTCCGCCTCCATAGACCAGCCGTAACTTTCCGTGGCCTTTTCCCAGCATATGTGTCCTTCGTCCGTGCATATATTTATAATCGCGGTCACTTCCCTTCATTTAAATGCCCCGCCCCCGCCCATTTCTATGTAAATTTCTCTGTGGGTGTTTTCCGTGGGAGATCCGTGCGTATTTACCCACATCCGATTCACAAGTCCGTCCGTGAGGCACTTCCGTGTGTGAACAGCGTATAGAAAGTTACTACATATGCGCTGTTTAAACGTACCTAAAAATACGCACGGAAAACGGAGAAAAAAAACAGATGTCTGAATGCGGCCCCCTATGGTTAATTTAGTCAGCAGTCAATTAACCTACCAGAATGTTTTTGGCATATGGGAGGAAACTGGAGTACCCGGAGGAAACCCACACAGACACAGGTAGAACATACAAACTCCACACAGATAAGGCCTAGTCCAGGGAATCGAACTCATGACCTCAGTGCTGTGAGACACAATGCTACTCACTGAGCCACCGTGCTGCCCACACATACAGCTATAACAATGATTTTCTGCACCCCTGGTTCTAAAGCCTTGTCAGAATAACCCTTTGGCTGAAGCGCACACTCTAGCCCACTGATTGTACGCATCCCATGTGTCTCTAGGGCACTATCACTGCCGGAACCTGGAAAATAAAGAAATATTGGCTATAAATTGGATGATTGAGTGAATTCCTGATGTCTGCTTGCCACCAGTGGCATCTGCATCGGGTCAATATATATAAATTGTGGCATTGGGCCAGATCCAGACCTACATTTCCATTACGTTTGATCGCGTAGCGTATTTTCTATGCACTTCCCTCGCCCGTACGTACTTTGCTCGATTTACGCTGCCCAAACCTTTTGCGTTTTAATGTCACCGGTTAGCGTAAATACGCTAGCGTGCTTATTTCTGGATCTACCCCATTGAGAGTAGTTTGCGACAGGTGAGTAAGAGAGAGACTTGTAATGTTGTTGGGGGTCTGCAGTCTTCAGCTACGCACAGGGTTAATCCTCCAAACACTCTTAGGGTTAAACTTCCACACTCCCTTTCACACAGAGCTCACAGCTGGAAGACCTGGGTCTAATCAGAGCTAGTTAGAGCTGGAGAGGAGATCATACGATAGATAGCTGGTTTGTTATGAAGAACAGCAATGGGATCAGGAAGCACGTGTGAGCAGCTTACCACCATATGTAATACACAACCTTTAAAAAATATAAGCTGCATTTGTCTTTTTATGCCTTGGCTAATAATCGCATTCTCTAAAAGCTTTCTAACCATTGCCATCCGGGAACACGAGTGTAAGCAGCAATGTTGCAGTCTCCTAGGTAACAGGAATGTTGTGTGCAGATCGTGGGAATCACACAAGCTCGGGAGCTGTAGAAAGATAGAAACTAATTGGTGACAAATGATCCTTCACTGTTCTATATAATAACGATTTGCAGGGGTGCAGGAACAATGACCCATTGCCCTTCCCTTTGCTAGTGCAAAGCAGAACAATAGCGTTTACCTTTATGCTGCAGAGAGACAACTCTTGTTCCTGGCTGAGTCTCACTTCCCCATACGCTGTGTCTGAGCGCCTGTGTTTACCATCAATACTTCAGTGGAAAATAATATATGTGAGAAAATGTCCAAAGACTGTTTTGCAGATAATGATTAACTCACACAGCTGACATCAGTAACTATATCTGAAATCCGTTTATAGTCCTGTTTACACAGTGTAATAAAGGTGTGATTTTTGTTGAACCTATACTGTTACAAAGTTTTGTAGAATGAGATTGATTTACAGTACAGCAATTAGGAAGGAGCTCATGCAGGAGGTGAGCCCGCTCTTTCAGGAGTCCAGGGGATGGATTTACGAATGGGCGAGTTTAATCGCCAGTTAAAATTGCCGCACATTGCAGCAATCTCCGGCGACTTTGCTTTCAAAATCACCGGATTTACTAAGGGGCAAGTTTAAGTAATGATATTTAAACTACAACGATGTCTGTCTATTTAAATAGCGGCAAATCAGTGTTAAACTCGCTGTAGTGTGCTGCGATTGTAGTTAGTCAAACGCACCTATTCATTTTCCTGGACCACCGGAGACAGAGCTCTAACTAGAAATTTTAGTGCCAGGGGCAAAAAGTAAAAATGCCGCCCCCAACCTAGAATTCGTAACCCGTTTACCCTTAAAAATAGACTTACTGGCACCTCATTTTAGCTTTGCACCCGTCTTTGGTCCAGAGCACCGAAGCCTTAAGCAATCGATATCCCAGCCAGTTCGGAAGTGTCTGGGAGCGAACGGCTGGAAGGCCATTATATAACTAGGGCCATTTGCTATGGGGACCCATACTCTGTGAGTTGACGTGGGCTTCCGCTTCGTGGCTGAGCTGCTGTTGTTCCCGAACGCTTCCACCAATAATATCACTCACAGGTGACCATGGAATTTCCAGCATGGGTGAGATTTCACAAAGCGTCTTATTGGAAAGGAGGCCTCTATCACAGGACCATGCCTGAAGTCTCCGAAATCCTCAGAATGACCCATTTGGTATGGCATATGTTTGCAGATGGAGACTGTGTGACTGGGGGCTGGATGTTATACACCTGAGGCAACGAGTCTGATTGAAGCACCAGAATTCAATACATCACAGGTGTGGCCATATAGTGTGTATATATAGCAACACTCCCATGATGTCCACGAGACCTCGTCTCTCACCTGGCAGAGGTAAGACATCATCGTTATTCCGGGAGGAGGACAATACACCTGCTGCACTTTCATGTTCTGCGTTCAGGTCTCGTGTACAGAAGAAATGTTTCGTGTTGTACTGTTTCCATGAATGTATCACAATAGATCAAAGCAAAGTAATTACTCGCCATTGTCTGTGTCCCCACATCATACACTCTCATTGCGACATTGCTTCTAAAGAGGAAAGTGGTCGCAGTGCTCATAACAACCAATCACATGCCTGCTATTGTTTATTAAACAAGCAGTTGTTGTATGAGAGGTAGAATTCGATTGGCCGCAGCCGAACTTTTCTGAAAGACGCTGAAAGCAATGGCTGTGCAGACGTCAGAACCGGCACGTTAGTTTGTATTCAATAGACATTATAGCAAGATTTAACATTGCTGTGCTCAGGACTTCACTATCTGATCCACGCTCGCTGCTTCAATTATCTGTATTTTCATAGATCACTTTCTGGCAATGCAATGACAACCATGGTCAGTGTCCGGCAACAGAGGAACTATTTTTTTCATCCTAACCCTAACCATCCCTGTCCTGTAGCCTTACCTTAACCTTATCCTAACCCTAACCTTAACCCTACCCTAACTTTAACCCTTCCCTAACCCTAACCCTCCCATAACTCTGACCTTAACCCTCCCTGTCCCATAGCCTAATCTTACCCCTCCCCTAACCCTAACCTTAACCCTTCCCTAACCCTAACCATTCCCTGTCCCACAGTCTAACCTTAACTGTCCCGTCTCTGCAGCCCACCCCAAATATCCCCTCCTGGCAGCCTAACTTTAAAGGCATTTAGAATGTGTTCCTTGTACCTTGTTTACATTCAACATTGAACCCCTTCTCATATACAAATATTCTTTATTAAAAAACTGTCGCACTGATACAGCCGCGATTAAGCCATCCTCTGTATCAGTGTCCAAATAGAAATCGCCACAGTAGCAACGACATGCTAATTTATGCTCCATCCGTGCAAGCGATCCACTCCTCACCACTGCACAATGATCAGCAATATCAGGTCATGTGACCGTCCAAACTGGTCCTAAGTGTGAACAGTAATCAGGCTCTGACCAATCACATTCCTGGTGCCGGTTACCCAAGGAAAGCACCCATCTGATTGGTGGATAATGGTTTTGCATCCAGCGCCCCTCTCAGAGCCAGGCTTGGCAGGGGCCCCATCTGCCTGAACAGGTTTCTGTCTCATCTCCCAATACCCAGGTGCTGTCCATTCATCAGATAGGCATCTGAATGGCTCTTCTGTCAGGAGAATCAGAGTCTGCTTCATACATTTCACAGCTTGTGGGAATGATCTCTGCACAATGCAAGCCCAAATGTCAGGGATTTCCAAGGTGCCTTTGATTGTAATAGAGGTAAAAGCCGGCAATTAAGATGCAATCACTTAGCACAGTAACTACTTTGTTGATGGATTCACAAGGGGAATTCGATCGCCCCAGTAACTGTTTCCCAAGCAGTGGAATATGGAGAAGAACGATGGCTTCTATGCATCACCAACACGATTTGATAATTTGTCAAGGGGGTAACTGCAGGGGGTCCTACACTGTAAGCAAGCTTTCAGAGGTTGACAGCTTAAAACAGCGCTCGGAGCTCCATGTGTGAGTGCTGAGCGATGTTTATAAATACATTGTGAGCAGCTCTGTATATTGTCCAGTATTGATGATCTCCTGTATATTGTCCAGTATTGATGGTCTTCTGTATATTGTCAAGTATTGATGGGCTCCTGTATATTGTCCAGTATTGATGGGTTCCTGTATATTGTCCAGTATTGATGGGTTCCTGTATATTGTCCAGTATTGATGGTCTTCTATATATTGTCAAGTATTGATGGTCTTCTATATATTGTCCAGTATTGATGATCTCCTGTATATTGTCCAGTATTGATGATCTCCTGTATATTGTCCAGTATTGATGATCTCCTGTATATTGTCCAGTATTGATGGTCACCTGTATATTGTCCAGTATTGATGGGCTATTGTATATTGTCCAGTATTGATGGGTTCCTGTATATTGTCCAGTATTGATGGTCTCCTGTATATTGTCCAGTTATGATGGTCTCCTGTATATTGTCCAGTATTGATGGTCTCCTGTATATTGTCCAGTATTGATGGTCTCCTGTATATTGTCCAGTATTGAGGGTCACATGTATATTGTCAAGTATTGATGGGCTCCTGTATATTGTCCAGTATTGATGGTCTCCTGTATATTGTCCAGTATTGATGGTCTCCTGTATATTGTCCAGTATTGATTGGCTTCTGTATATTGTCCAGTATTGATGGTCACCTGTATATTGTCCAGTATTGATGGTCACCTGTATATTGTCTAGTATTGATGGTCTTCTGTATATTGTCCAGTATTGACGGTCTCCTAAGACTATAAAACTTTGAATGTAACAGATTAATTACTCACACCCTCAAACATGACCCATTCCATTAGGTATAAAATACTCTGCTCCTCGGTTTCCAACTGTCAGTTACTATGGTAACCTCCTTTGTTTTAGAGACAAATAGTTTTTCAAATATCAGTTCATTTATTTAAACCAGGTGAGTGACAGTTGGAAGCTCAGGAGCGGATTCCATTGTTCCTAATGGAATGGGTCATGTTGGAGGGTCTAAATTACTTATTGCAGTTGTTGCATTTATACAGAACGGTCATAAAAATGTCGCTACGAGAAGAAAACCCTGAACAATGGAGTATTTCATGATGTGTCAGCGACAGCTGTCTTCCTGATCAGTAGGTGCAGTACATGGTATGTTTCACCTCGGGCTGTGTAGTGGTCATGAAGACATTTTTTGTCAGGTTGCCATGGAAACTAGTGTAATAATGAACTCTCCTTCCTGGTAGTCAGCAATTACTCTACACACAGAGGCTCATTTATCAGACGTGCTGAGAGGACAATCGCTCTCGTCATGACTCAGTACAGCTGCCGTGAAAGCCACACATGACCGGATTACTGGCTACACCGCATCCGTATCAATTATTCACTGAAATAACCTGTATATGGCAGGGCTCATAGCGCCGATTCGCTCCTTATTTCGACACGACTGTCCTAACTTGAGGCCACAAAAGGGGAGCGACTTATAGGGAAATGGGCAGAATTTTGTCTACATATGGTGGGAGGAACTGGGCGGGGTTTGGGTGGAACGGAGGCGTGGCTTATTTTGTCGAGTTTCCTGGAATTTGGATGTTGGGAGTTATGTTGCTGTACAACGCTCGCTAATAACTGGATCGCAAAGACCGGGAAGCGAAAGCGTATGACCATGAGCATCGGATGAGCAGGGCCAGATTGATTGCCATGAGAAACTGGGCCGAAAATGATCAAGGGTCCACACTACATAGTATGATTTGGAGGAGGAGTCAGGAGTCCCTGACATTCATCCTTATGCACTGCAGTGTGTGGGGGCCTATTTTCAGATGGAGGCCTGGGACTACAGTCCTATTAGCCCTATTGTTAATCTGGCCCCTACAGATGAAGATTCACACTTCCGCTCTGAAAGTGTTTCCGTTGGCTTTTCGGTGGAGGGACAGAGAGCTTCCGTATGTGAGTGGAAGGAGGGTGTATGTAAATTGTACCATGAGGTCGTGCCAAGAGCCCTAGACTGTATCCAGCCATCTGAAGCGTCCTGCGTTAAAATCTTAAGGCACGGTGTCAGTAATCGTACGTTTGTGCGTGCGAGGGGGAGTGGCCTCAGAGCTACAAGCGCAATGGGGAAGTAAGTCTGGATCTGATACTTTTTGCACACCTGCCTCATACCCTCCAACATGCCCCATTCCATTAGGTACAAAATCCTCTGCACCTTAGTTTCCAACTTTTACTTACTATGGTAACCACCTTTGTGGTAGAGACAAATCATTTTTTCAAATATCAGTTCATTCATTTAAACCAGGTGAGTGACAGTTGGAAGCTGAGGAGCGGATTACATTGTACCTAATGGAATGGGTCATGTTGGTGGGTCTACTGCCTGGTTATGGATTTGGTGAAAGACACCAGCCATATGGCTACAGCTGCACCTCTCCTCCTCATAGCGCAACAAACATCGCCAGGGTTAATGATATCATTAAAATAGTGACGTTTTGGGAAGATCTGAGAGCGATCCTAAAGCGATGCACATGAATCACTATATTCACGCAGAGGTGCAATCTCTCCATTACCCATCCCCCTCACATGAACGCACTTTCTTTCGCCATACCTTGCCTAAATTGAGGGTAAATAGAGTCTAGGGTCAGAATAGTTTTGAATAAACAACTGGGAAGAGTCCTGGATGGGCCGTGTGGCTCTTATCTGCCGTCACTTTCTGTGTTCCTATGTGACCTTTAGTTTCCTGACTTAACCGAATGTAGAATGGCGCCGGTGAAGAAGGCTGGATGGGTGCGCGGTTGGTTGCTGTGTTGATGCTGTGCATTATGATCCCGAGTCACGTTCACTTGTGGTCCCAACACGGCGCCTCTGTCGGAAGTCCGGATAGGACGGAATGCCTTTCTATGGAGTAGCCCAGGTGCAGGCAGCAAGACGCAAAAGCACGCACAACCGGATCCGGCCGCACGGAAATAAGGGTAATATGGACGGTCCCGGCGTGCTGAAGAGAACATTGGGCCAGATCCTAATCTATGTACGCTAGCGTATTTACACTAGCCGATGACGTAAGATCGCCCATGCACATGTGTGCGGCAGGTGTTACGTCACGTAACGCCTAACGTAGATACCATCAGCGTAAATACGAACAAAGGGGCGGGGACATCAATACGACACCCGTGATTACGCTTTTGGAGGCGGAGGTTGGCATTTAAATTGGACGGTATGGGCCGGGTTTGGCCGTCACCTCCGTAATTCCATTATGTACGCCAGTAGTTACGCTAGGAAAAGATAAGGTAGAGTTTGGGCAGCGTAAAAAATGGCCAAAGTACGTACGAGCGAGGGGAACGCCTAGAAAATACGCTACGTGTTCTAACGTAACTAGCCCGTAGGTCTGGATCTACCCCATTTGGTGTCAGTAACAAAAAGCCCAGAATCTGACATTACGGGCCTGATTCAGAGATACGATTTCCACGGCACTTAGGAGCGTGTATTTAATATCTTAGAAAATTTGCATTATTGTGCATGCGTAGTAATAGTGCAACGCCGTCTACGTAGAGGTTAGGAGCGTTAATTCGCTAAGAGCGTAAGTTTGAATCGCACGCAAGCACTTAAGATCTTAAGTGCTGCGGAAGTTTAAAATCTGAAGGATTTGCATGGAAATGGGCGGGGGGGAGGCAGGGAGATGAGGGAAAGTGGGCGCGGGCAGACACTTAGGATCTCAAATAACCGCAACTACTTCCCTTAAGATCTCAAATGACAGCGCAGAGTTAGGGTTAGTCAATGGTGGTCTAACTTTAAGATCCGCCGCTGATTGCAAGGGGAGTGACTGTTTATGAAGTGGGCTGTAACCTGCTAAGATCTGAACTTAGTTGCGTATATTTGCGATCTTTTCACAGTCGTATCTCTGAATCATCCCCGGGATCCTTATTTATTGATTTATTTATTGATTGATCTATTTAAGACTTAGGATATCCTTATATTTATTCCAAGCATGTTTAAATGGTTCTAGTGTGTTATCTCTACCATCTAAGATGGGACGTTATTCCACTTATCAACTACCCTTTCAGTGATGTAAATCTCTCTAAACCTACCACCCTCCAGATTAAACACATGCCCTCGTGTTCTATTACACCTCTACCTTTCAATAATGCCCCTGCCTGTACTGGGTTACACTCATGGTTGCCTACTTTTGCAAATGAATATCAGGGAGATTGTGAGAGCATTATCAAGGTGCTGCACCAAAGGGGTGTGTCCTGTAGCGCCAATGAGGTGTGTCCTGTGAATAGCTCCACCCATAGGTGTATCTAGCACTGCCAGGAAAACTATTTTACAGTAAAAATGTCAGTATTTATAGATTAGTAAATTGTCAGTGAATACTTTCATTACTATCTTTATATAAAAGCTAAAAGTGACGCGGCAGCTGATTAACAAGATTCTTTCATTACATCTTGGCCTCCATGAAATTGGTCATCTCCATAGACCTCAATGGATGAAATTAGAATCAGGGAGATTACCAAACACTTCAGGGAGTCAGGGAGATCACCCAATCTTCAGGGAGTCTCCCTGATATTCAGGGAGAGTTAGCAACTATGGTTACACCCCTTGATATATGTGAAAGCTGCTATCATATCCCTCTGGCCCTTCTCTGCTCCAAGAAGAGTCTTTCTTTCTTTGTATGTGTGTGGCACAGGCCATGGAACATAATTAAATACCGCTAATTTAAAAAAAAATTACCGCTAATTGTTTAAAGTAAAAAAAAAAATAATGAAAAGAGTTAACAGACTTACCGACCCGGGGGCATTGAGGACACTGGCGGGCACTGCTTCTTCATCTTCATCCGGAGGGACAGCGGAGAGCGCACCGGATCACCTCAGCCTGCCGCAGGACGCATAATGGAGCCTGCGGTGTAACATTAGGGTCATTGCGATCACCGCAGATGATCCGGTGCGCTTTCCGCTGTCCCTCCGGATGAAGATGAAGAAGCAGTGCCCACCAGTGTCCTCAATACCCCTGGGCCGGTAAGTCTGTTAACTCTTTTCATTATTTTTTTTTACTTTAAACAATTAGCGGTAATTTTTTTTTAATAAGCGGTATTTAATGATTATTTTTTTTAAACGCTACACAGTAGAAACAGGTTTGTTTACTGTTGCCATAGCAACAGTAGACAAATCTGCACCAATCAAGAGGCAAAGTGAAAGACCCGGGTTGAAAAAAACCCTGGTCCTTTCACATTGCCTCCCTTCCC